>CAXITT010000311.1:245713-257213 GCA_964033795.1 Lymnaea stagnalis | reverse complement strand
TTGGGGCAATGTTATGTCATTGTTAGTTATGTTGGAGAAAACTCTTTTGGTGTAACAAGTAAATCAAAGATGTTGAAGATTTGGGGCAATGTTATGTCATTGTTAGTTATGTTGGAGAAAACTCTTTTGGTGTAACAAGTAAATCAAAGATGTTGAAGATTTGGGGCAATGTTATGTCATTGTTAGTTATGTTGGAGAAAACTCTTTTGGTGTAACAAGTAAATCAAAGATGTTGAAGATTTGGGGCAATGTCATGTCATTGTTAGTTATGTTGGAGAAAACTCTTTTGGTGTAACAAGTAAATCAAAGATGTTGAAGATTTGGGGCAATGTCATGTCATTGTTAGTTATGTTGGAGAAAACTCTTTTGATGTAACAAGTAAATCAAAGATGTTGAAGATTTGGGGCAATGTCATGTCATTATTAGTTATGTTGGAGAAAACTCTTTTGGTGTAACAAGTAAATCAAAGATGTTGAAGATTTGGGGCAATGTCATGTCATTGTTATTTATGTTGGAGAAAACTCTTTTGGTGTAACAAGTAAATCAAAGATGTTGAAGATTTGGGGCAATGTCATGTCATTGTTAGTTATGTTGGAGAAAACTCTTTTGGTGTAACAAGTAAATCAAAGATGTTGAAGATTTGGGGCAATGTCATGTCATTGTTAGTTATGTTGGAGAAAACTCTTTTGATGTAACAAGTAAAACAAAGATGTTGAAGACTATTTCGGCTTGTTAATTTGTATATTACTGGAGGCGCCACAGTAGATAGCAATTTAAATAAAACCTGCTAATTCGGGGGGTGGGGGGGTGGGGGAGAATGCCCCACCCTGCCCTTCCCAAATGACGCCCCTGGTTTAAGAGTATGGTGCAATGTTTTGTCATTCTAATGACAAGCCGTGTAAAACAACGTCACGTAATGTTCTTGGTTTCCCTTTCAATATTTTCCAGCATACTCTTTCACAACATAGTCTACTGTATGTTGACACAACACCATCTTAAATTAGTTTTACTCTATAGTCCTTATAATTATAATTACAAACCTTCAATTCATATGAAATTTTGATCTGCATAAGTTAAGGTGTTGTTACACAAGCTTTCTCCACCATGAGGTGACAAAGTAATTTTTTGTTTGTATTTAAAAATCAACGCTAAATATCTGACCGAATTGAGAACCTGTGTCAAACAACCAACTTATTTTCTATGACATCGTTGTATTTTTTTAACTGGAAAAAAATTAAGTGAACTAAACATAATAGCCCCAATCATGCGAATGAATTGAATTCATTAAAAATGGAATTACTGCGCGAGCCGTGCGCACGGACATCACCCTTATCTGGCTAGTAGAAGATGTCAGTGGTTTAACAGCGTTTGTTGGTTTTAAATAGAAATAAATGTATCACGTATGTGTATGACCGACCACCACCACCCCCCCCCCAAACAAACACACACACACACACTTTATCGACACCAGCGTTGGCGTATTGTGAGTGTTTTTGTTTTTGATAAAACGGAATGGAATGATTTTTTTTGTTTAAAACACTCCACCATTTTCAATACGCGGTCCAGCGAACAATTAGTATTGCATGTACAAAGACAGGAATTGTCGAGTTTTGCGAAGAGCATTCAAACGTCAGCTGGGTGTCTACGATTGCATGTCTGTCTTAAACGTCAGCTGGATGTCTACGATTGCATGTCTGTCTTAAGACACGGGGACAGAACGAAACGTTGGGTCAAATTATAGATGGAGTCAGAAACCGGAGTTGCTTTGAGAAATCGGATTCTGAGAAAAGTGCATGACCTACTCCAGTGTATAGTGATTTTCCACAACTCCATTTAGGCAGAGTCTTCATCCAACAGACGGTAGGCCCTCATCTACAGCATCCAACAGACGGTAGGCCCTCATCTACAGCATCCAACAGACGGTAGGCCCTCATCTACAGCATCCAACAGACGGTAGGCCCTCATCTACAGCATCCAACAGACGGTAGGCCCTCATCTACAGCATCCAACAGACGGTAGGCCCTCATCTACAGCATCCAACAGACGGTAGGCCCTCATCTACAGCATCCAACAGACGGTAGGCCCTCATCTACAGACTGGTGTAACTTCAGCTTCAACTTTTTTTTTTTTTTACACTGAAGAGAATTTTCCGACACATGATTTTTTCGTGATGCCATTCTTCTGTAAAACTGTGTGTCCAAAGAGGCGAGAAAAGTAGCGATTCTTCAAAGCAAGGAGTCGAAACCTATTTTTATTACGCAGACTCTGAAACCTTAACTATCACCAAGGATAGTGAATAGTTTGGGAATAAGCAGCTAACCTTCTTAACTCGAGGGAGGGAGGGGTGGAGGGGGGAGAATGGAAGGGATGGGGGCGATGAAGGGGAAAACGAAAGTTAATCCATACCTTAAGTACATGACGTCGCTTCCTTTTGATGTAACTCGTCAATGTGCAAAAGTCCCGTGTGAATCGGAGAGATCTAGAAGGAAGCGGGCTTTCTCACAGTTTCCCTACATTCGGTCCATAGATGGAAACCTGCAGGCTTAAACCTAAGTCTCCGAGCAATAAAGACTTTCTTGACGTCCTTGTGTTTGGAATGTATTCCACTTTTAGTCAGACCGGCACTGGCGGATGCCAATATCTTTAGCTCACACGTTTCAACTGTTGGGTTCAGCACAACTTTTGATGTCAGTACAACTGCTGGGGTCAGAACAACTACTGGGCTCACAGAACAACTACTGGGCTCACAGAACAACTACTGGGCTCACAGAACAACTACTGGGCTCACAGAGCAACTACTGGGCTCACAGAACAACTACGGGGCTCACAGATCAACTACTGTGCTCACAGAGCAACTACTGGGCTCACAGAACAACTACTGGGCTCACAGAACAACTACTGTGCTCACAGAACAACTACTGGGCTCACAGAACAACTACTGGGCTCACAGAACAACTACGGGGCTCACAGATCAACTACTGTGCTCACAGAGCAACTACTGGGCTCACAGAACAACTACTGGGCTCACAGAACAACTACTGGGCTCACAGAACAACTGTTGGATTCGACCGCGTTAACCTACGGCAGCCGTTTAAAAACGAATGCATGACAATTTCCGCACGCCGCAAAGCTATCATGTCAGTATGTTCCCACATGACTTGAAAACGGATACTCGACCAATGATTAAACACGTCGGGCTCTACCAACACAACGAGACTGGTGGGATCCTATCATCCGGGTACACCTGCATAATGATTACGACTTAAACATTAAACTGTAATAACCCGCGTTGAAATGGCTGATTCACTGGAAAATAACGACACCGGCGAGAGTTCAATTTTTTTTATATTTTATTATGATGATAAATGATCATCGGAATAGATCACTGCGTTGTGCTCAGTTCACACCATCTAATTTTCGTCAAATTCCTTTTTGAACGCGCTATGTTGCAACACAATATGGTGCGTTTTAAAAGCAATTTGACGCAAATTCGACGAAAATTTGATCGTGTGAATTGAGCATTACTGTAGACAAAAGTCTGTCCCCCCCCCCCCCACACAATTTGTTTGGTCTTTCCCAATTTTTTGTACGCGCTATGTTGCAACGAAATATGGTGCGTTTTAAAAGCAATTTGACGCAAATTCGACGAAAATTTGATCGTGTGAATTGAGCATTACTGTAGACAAAAGTCTGTCCCCCCCCCCCCCCACACAATTTGTTTGGGCTTTCCCAAACGTTTGCTACTGTTACGGTTACTTATGTTTCCCGCGAACAGGCAGAACATAAGAAAAAAAATTTAATAAGATTCGTGTGTTTAATATCTCTGAATGTATTAAATCCGTGGTTCTCAATCTTTCTACTGCCGCGACCCTTTAATACAGTTCCTCGTGTTGTGGCGACCCCCAGCCACAAAATCATTTTGCTGCTTCATAATTGTAGAGTATATGTGTTTTCCGATGGTCAGTGGCGACCCCTGGGGAAAGAGTCATTCGACCCCCAAAGGGGCCGCGACCCACAGGTTGAGAACCACTGTATTCAATGAATAAATCGGCCTAAGCGCCTAAGCGACAACAACAACCAAACATTCTACCAAACAACTATAAATAAGATTGACCAGGCTCTGTGAATCACGTTAGCACGTTAGTAACTTTCAGAATGTATGTGACTCGCTGAAGTAAATTAAAACACATAAAAGTTCAATGTATTTTCTCTAACGCAAAATGGGCTCCAACTCCATTATACAAAGTGTCAAAAAATTTCCTTACATATAGTTAAAAATAAATTAACCTTGATATCAACAATATTTAGTTTTTTTTGTTGTTTTTTTTAAAAGTGAAACTAAGAACAAAAAAAACCTTCACATTTTAAACAGAAGAGTGAATAAAATATTAATCACCTGCGGTTTTGTTTTTTTTTAATATATATATATATATAAACCGGTATATAAAAATTGTTAAATATTAATAACGTAAAAACCGACCACCAACACCACTGGGCAGTCTAAATTAAAACACGCTAACTTATATCTCAGTACCGGGTATAGATTAGCTAAACACGGAAGAAACAGATCCTGAGTTCACAATCTTGTGTCACTGCAAGAACAACAGAGCAACGAAATGTCTTCCAAACCACAATGCCGGTAACGAAAAAAACGCACTCATTTTCCCCCACCGAAAAAACGCATGTTCCTCTATATAAATNATATATATATATATATATATATATATATATATATATATCTGCCCAAGTGATGTCACTTCATTTTTCCCCCAGCAATTATCCCCGTCGAGTAACAATCTGCCACTTGACACAATTCCCAGAACCTAACGCCTTCAGCTTGCTACTTATGACTGCCCTCGCTAACTGGCTGGAGCTTATGACTGCCCTCGCTAACTGGCTGGAGGAATGAAAAGATGTAGACTGACCCCAGGGGGGGGGGAGTTCACCACCGCAACTGATCAGACGCTGCACGTAACTCCAGCGGAACTAAAGCCCATTTCCATATGTGGGAAATAGCCCAGCTACGACAGCCAGCAGTTGACGCGTTGCAAAAATGATAACCCCAGGTTGTGATTGGTACCCCCCCCTGCGGCCCCCCCAAAACAAAAAAAAAAAAAAAAAAAAAAATGTCATAAAAAAAAATAATAAAAAAATAAGTGTGCAGTCGTGAAGAGCGCTAAAGCTTTACAGCGATGTTTCTCAAAATGATTTTAATGACACCCCAGGAACGTGTCACCCCATTTATAAACAATTATTAAATTTATAAATTGTAGACGGTATAGAAATTTGATTAAAATCGTGCAGTATATCCATCCACACCAGTGGACTATGTTTAACATAACATTTAGGTATGAAAGACAGCGATTCTATAAATTGGCTTAGCAATAATATGGGAGCTTTTTTTTTTTTTAAGGGCATCCTTAAAAATCGGTTTCAAATCCACCCACTGGGATCAGCAGTAGTATTATATTTATAGTCTGCAACATTTCAGAGAAAAGTGAGTCTTGCGGCTTCTAAAATGTAAGAACCTTTGATCACCACATGTAGTATACAATAGTTTGATGGTTATTTTTAAAATGTTGAAACTCAAGAACTAAACTATTCACCAACCCTAAAGGACATCCAGGAATACTACAAGCAAGTACTTCCATAGTTTCGGACATTTCGGTGCGCTCAGTGAGGTACAACTCAGTATGTCCGTCATCTCCCAACAATTTTCAGCTTATTTATCCCACAGAGATAAGCTAAATTTAAATTCTTTGAATTCAGTCCTTTCGTTGAGTCCCAATCCTTTTAAAGGTCTTTGAAATATAAATACGGCATAAGTACCATACATTGGCCAGTACTACGGTGAATTACCATAAAATCGCTAACGCTACAGTAAATTACGATAAATTTGTCAACACTACGGTAATTGGTCAACACTACAGTAAATTACGATAAACTGGCCAACAGTACGGTAAATTACGATAAATTTGCCAACACTACGGTAAATTACCCTAAATGGGCCAACACTGCGGTAAATTACGATAAATTGGCCAACACTGCGGTAAATTACGATAAATTGGCCAACACTGCGGTAAATTACCATAAATTGGCCAACACTGCGGTAAATTACCATAAATTGGCCAACACTGCGGTAAATTACCATACATTGGCCAACACTGCGGTAAATTACCATAAATTGGCCAACACTGCGGTAAAGTACCATAAATTGGCCAACACTGCAGTAAATTACCATAAATTGGCCAACACTACGGTAAATTACCATAAATTGGCCAACACTGCGGTAAATTATCATAAATTGGCCAACACTGCGGTAAATTACGATAAATTGGTCATCAACACTGTAAACTACGATAAATTTGCCAACAGTACGGTAAACTGGACGACACTGTCATAATTTAAAATAAATTAGACAATACTACGGTTAATGACCATAATATGGGACAGCATTGCAGTAAATGACAAGACATGAGGAAGCGCTACGGTAAGGTAGGACTGATCCTGCTTTTTAATGAATAGTTTCATCAGCCCTTCTAAGAGACAAATTACACCCACAAGGATATCGTCTTTCATCTTCGGTGTATCCACTATGAATACTCAGCGTCCCGTGACGTGATATGCTGTATCAAATATTAAACGTGAACACCGCCGTACGCCACCTTGTCTTCGACTTCACAAGAGCGTTCACTTAGACTTGCCCGTGGCATATTTGAAAATAGGAACGAGACAACAAGACTGGACAAGGTTTAAAATAGACCAAGTGTCGGTAGCCACGAGTGAGACGTGGCCTCGAGATAAGCCCCATAATGGCCTTCATTTTCACATTACGCATAGAAAGAGGTTGATGTTGCGAGTGATTAGCTCGGCGATTAAGGGCGCCGTGATAATAATAAGAATCCATCCCGATGGCTTTGGCCTGCCTTACCACATCCTTTCTATCGGACTTAACTGAAGCTTTTCGTTTCCATGCTTAGATTCCCAGCGCATGTACTTCCCTCTCCACATCATCCGTTCATCTTAGCCTACGTTTGCCTTTGAGCCGTTTTCCACTGGCAAATGTTGTAAATAGATATAGCTAGAGATAAGATCCCAATTATTGTGTCCAATGTCCCAGCAAGTTATGAGTTTTAACTAAATCTAGAAGGATGGACCCAGCAAGTTATATGTTTTAACTAAATCTAGCAGGATGGACCCAGCAAGTTATGTGTTTTAACTAAATCTAGCAGGATGGACCCAGCAAGTTAATGTGTTTTAACTAAATCTAGCTGGACGTTCTCAGCAAGTTATGCGTTTTAACTAAATCTAGCAGGATGGACCCAGCAAGTTAAATTTTAAACTAAAATCTAGCAGGGCGTTCTCAGCAAGTTATGCGTTTTAATTAAATCTAGCAGGATGGACCCAGCAAGTTATGTGTTTTAATTAAATCTAGCAGGATGGACCCAGCAAGTTATGTGTTTTAATTAAATCTAGCAGGATGGACCCAGCAAGTTATGTGTTTTAATTAAATCTAGCAGGACGTTCTCAGCAAGTTATGCGTTTTAATTAAATCTAGCTGGACGTTCTCAGCAAGTCATGTGTTTTAACTAAATCTAGCTGGACGTTCTCAGCAAGTTATGTGTTTTAACTAAATCTAGCAGGACGTTCTCAGCAAGTTATGCGTTTTAATTAAATCTAGCTGGACGTTCTCAGCAAGTTATGTGTTTTAACTAAATCTAGCTGGACGTTCTCAGCAAGTTATGTGTTTTAACTAAATCTAGCAGGACGGACCCAGCAAGTTAAATTTTAAACTAAAATCTAGCAGGACGGAAATCTAACCCAGCAAGTTAAATTTCTAACTAAAATCTAGCAGGACCCAGCAATTCATGTGTTTTAACTAATTCTAGCAGGATGGACCCAGCAAGACACGTGTTTTAACTAAATCTAGCAGGATGGACCCAGCAAGACACGTGTTTTAACTAATTCTAGCAGGATGGACCCAGCAAGACACGTGTTTTAACTAAATCTAGCAGGATGGACCCAGCAAGACACGTGTTTTAACTAAATCTAGCAGGACGTTCTCAGCAATTTATGCGTTGTAACTAAAAATCTAGCAGCACGCGGCCAGCAAGTTACGTGTTTTAACTAAATCTAGCAGGATGGACCCAGCAAGACACGTGTTTTAACTAATTCTAGCAGGATGGACCCAGCGAGACACGTGTTTTAACTAATTCTAGCAGGATGGACCCAGCAAGACACGTGTTTTAACTAAATCTAGCAGGATGGACCCAGCAAGACACGTGTTTTAACTAAATCTAGCAGGACGTTCTCAGCAATTTATGCGTTGTAACTAAAATCTAGCAGCACGCGGCCAGCAAGTTACGTGTTTTAACTAAATTCTAGCAGGACGGGCGGTTTAAAGTGCCTTACACAATAACATCTGTTTCGATAGGAATTTCAAGAAACTTCTAACACGTTAATGTCTTATAGAATAAATAAACGATTGGCCCGTTTCCAGATGATATCCCGTTTCCGGTGGGATCCCTTTTGCTGATGGGATGACGTTCCCTGTTCAATCTCGCCTCCCGTTTGAGATGCCGCTACCGGTGGAATCCAGTTCACTGTTGGATCTCATTCCCCAGTGGGATCCCCTTTCCAAATAGGATCAAATTTCATATTGATTATCATTGATACGTTTCCAGGTGGGATCCCGACCCCTGTGGGACTCCTTTTCCTGATATGATCCCATTTCCCGATAAGATCAGGTTTCCCGATGGGATCCCGTATCCCGTTAAGACCCATTCTCGGTGGGATTAAATTTCCAGGTGTTTTTCCTTTCCTCGATGGGATTCTGTCCTCTAATGGGATCCCGTGTCCCAATGTTATCCCGTTAAGTGGTGGGATCGAGTTCACTGTTGGATCCCGTGTCCCAATGTTATCCCGTTAAGTGGTGGGATCGAGTTCACTGTTGGATCCCGTGTCCCAATGTTATCCCGTTATGTGGTGGGATCGAGTTCACTGTTGGATCCCGTGTCCCAATGTTATCCCGTTAAGTGGTGGGATCGAGTTCACTGTTGCATCCCGTTTCCCAGTGGGATCCCATTCAATTTGGATTCATTTCCCTGTTAGGATCCTGTTCCTCGGTGGGGGTTATAAAGTTTATCAACTTTGGCCAAGATCCATCGATACCAGTAACGTGTGCACAGTAATCTTAAGTTTAAGCCTTCAACCTCATTTATGAATAACTTAGACCATCAGGGCTTATTTTTCAGCTTTTTATTGCATAGACCAAGACAGAGAGATACTGAGAAAATCCCCAGGAAAATCCACAGGAAAGTATAGAAATGAATAGAACTGAACTCACATTTCAATACGCTGTTAGATCCCACTGTATAACTCCGTAAAACAATATAGAATTTTCTGAAACATTCTAGATTTAATTTAATACCCTCCTCGAAGCGTGTGAAAAATGACTTTTCGACATAATTATTTTTCGAATGCGAAAAATTCTACAACTAAATGACTTAACTATAATTTTCATTTAAGAGAGGGGTCCCGGTGGGGACCTATTCCCTAAGGTAACGTTTTAGATATGTCTGAGAAATGATTCAGATAAATAAATGGAGTTAAAGTTTAAAGTTTTCCCCATTAGAATCGGTTATAAAATGCCGTAGATCTAGCCTTTTAAGTTATCGAACTTTCTGGAAAATTCCATACCAGCCCTGAAAGGATTGGATATTCTTAGTTTTAAATCCATCGATTGTTCACTACGGACTATAAAGGGTGGTGTTACCAAGCTGGGCCTACATTAGGACATCGATCAAATCACATGTGTGGTCTAAGCCTATTGGTATTTATGCAGCTCAGATACGGGAAAAAATGAAACGGTGCCTCCATTATGAGAAGTATGAGTTCAGTACCCATCAATATTTGAATGCGGAGTAATGTGGATAATCAGGTGTATGTGTACTAAGTTTGGTCTCGATCCATCCATTCATGTTGGAGGATTTGTTGATAAGTTTATTTATAGAGCTCATTTAATAAAGAAACGAAATTTAGCTCACTCCTCCAACCCCACCAACAGCCAAGCCCAAAATGGCATAATTTGTAAAGTTCAAACCCCACAAGTATTTTATACGGAATAGTGATTGATATGTGTGCCAAGTTTGGTCAAGATCCATCACCTTCGCCCCCACCCCTCTCCACACGGCCTTTCCTCAGATTGTACCCAGAAGACAATGTCATGGAGTCATGAGTAGCGGACCAACAGTCCGCGGCCCCCGGCCCGCTGTTAGCAGGTTGGACATCACTTTGAAGACATTTGTTTTGGTTCATAACGCCTATTACATTGTACTTCCCGGATGAAACCATTCTACTTATCTTTTATTAAACGAACATTACATTCTACGTGTAAGGAACATTGCATTCTTCATGTGTAAGGAACATTGCATTCTTCATTTATAAGCAACATTACATTTTACGTGTAAGGAACATTATATTCTTCGTTAATAAGGAACATTACATTATACGTGTAAGGAACATTACATTCTTCATTTATAAGGAACATTACATTCTTCGTTTATAAGGAACATTACATTCTACGTGTAAGGAACATTACATTCTTCATTTATAAGGAACATTACATTCTTAATTTATAAGGAGCATTACATTCTACGTCTAAGGAAAATTACATTATTCATTTATAAAGCACATTACATTCTACATGTAAGGAACATTATATTCTTCGTTAATAAGGAACATTACCTTCTACGTGTAAAGAACATTGCATTCTACATGTAAGGAACAAAATGTTCCACTTGTGAGAAAACCCACTTCGACGTGTCATGACCTTTTCAGCACCGGAAGTCTGAACACACAAAAAAAGGCACCGCTGGCTGCATGCCCCTCACTAAGACCTTTCTAAACATTCGCTCCGTGAGGTTTGCTCGTGTTCATCAACTCAACATAAATAACAATTTAAAGCCAACTTTAGAGGTGAGGTGCACGCTGTGTGATAGTGGATCCTGGTGGGAAACAGCAGAGACCCTAACGTGACTTATGATTGGAAAATAGCAGAGGTATCAAACGCACTTATGATTTTAAAAAAATAACAGAGTTGCGTAGGGTTGACAAAGAACGGTGGCATCATTATTGAAAAATAATTGAACAGTGACATCACTGTGACGTATGATTGAATTAAAGACCCCCTAAAAACATAGTTTTATGTATAAATCCTTAATAAAATATCGTATCGAGCAGTGGGGGTGGTGCTGAACATTTGAAAAAACATACAGAAGAGTAACGCCTCTGTATAGGAATCCCAGTGAGCATGGGCGCCCGCAGGGGGGGAGGGGGGAAGGGGGCACTTGCCCCCTCCCCCCTGGATTGATTGGATAAAAAAATTTTAGACAAAAATAGACAAAAAATGTATTAAAGTAAAGAGAAAATAAAGAGAAAGTAACTAAGCTGATGTCCTGTCCGTTCGTTCACCATACAAATACGCTACAGTAAATTAAAA
>CAXITT010000311.1:119674-245310 GCA_964033795.1 Lymnaea stagnalis | reverse complement strand
GGGGGGGGGGGGGGGGGGGCAATCATTTTAAGACGTACGACTCGCCCACATACAATGTAAATAGAGTTGATCAGTCATACACAGTCCAGTTCACCTTGTTTTCTTAATGAAACAATAGTGCCACGATCGTGTTTTCTCTCCGCAGATAAGATAGTGTAGAGAGCACTTAGTGGGACAAGTGAAGACACCGTCAGGGGGGAAACAGCAGAAGGACGGTGGTGTGTGTGTGTGTTTGTTTGCTGGGGGGGTGGGGAGAGAGCGTGGGTGGGGGATTCGGGGGAAGGGGGGAGGGTTAAATGACAAAAATCAAGACTTGATAACGTGAGATTAACACAGTCAGGGGTTTTAGAATTTTGTTGAAGAGATAATGAGTTGGTGAGCCGAAGTATCCAATGTTAGATTAAACATTTTTGGTGTGTAATCGTTTAATATGGCTGATTCGTAGTGCTTCATTTTTTAAAAAAATGAAAATCAATAAAACTTTTAGAATTCAATTAGAGAAATTGACAGTATATATTGAGCTGAAGATTTTTTGGTTTTTTTGTTTCCTTTTGGGTTTTTTGTTTTTGTGTTTTTTAACAGAGCAGTGGTTCTCAACGCGTACTCTGAAATCTGATTGATCTTTCACAAACTACACAATCAAACAAGTGACGTAACTCAGCAACTTACCACAACATGCACGAACCACAAAACTGACACAAACTGCACAAGCAAGTTACAGAACCTACACAAGTTACACAACCTACAAACGTTACACAACCTACAAAAGTTACACAACCTAGAAAAGTTACACAACCTACAAAAGTAACACAACCTACAAACGTTACACAACCTACAAAAGTAACACAGCCTACAAACGTTACACAACCTACAAGAGTAACACAACTTACAAACGTTGCACAACCTACAAACGTTACACAACCTAGAAAAGTTACACTAGCAATTAAAATAACGTACACAACCCACAAAACGTACACATCCTGTGGTGGTCATGTTGTTAATCACGCCATTTTAAAACATGGTCCTTCATTCTTTTTTTCCTCTTTAAATCATTAGGGGACCTACTAAACCTGCATGGGGTTACCAACCAAAATGTGTGTCGGCAATGGCGTCCGGAGGAGGGGAGGCAACAGAGTTTCACTAGCCTCCCCGTCTTATTCCCCCCCCCTCTCCCCCCCCCCAATTCCATGGATTTTGCACCGAAATTGGGAAAATAAATAATTTTTGAATTTTTTGTTTTTTTACTAATATAATTTTATTTTAATAGTGCAAATTTTAGCGAAAATTACACTGGTTGTTACGTGCCTCGTTTGTGAAATTTTGGAGGCCACCCACCGACGCTTATTAGTGCAATCTATGGAGAGGTGTGCAACTAAGCAAAGACCCAGGGACGTTACTGACTCGTATGTATCGACATTGATTATCAGGACTCGCTGTTTCGTTGTGACCCAGCAATGTACAGACAATGAATGTCCGGCAAGGGGAAAGAGGACATCATCACGACAAGTAGTTTTGAGTCAGATCAAAAGAAAACACATCTGGAAATCTTTTTTTTTTTTTTAAAACGAAAAGTATTTTACACACATCATTGTTTTTGTTAGTAGTTTTCCTCGATTTTTCCATCCCCCCCCCATTCCCCAATCCCCCCCCCCCCCTTCCGCCCCTGTGATCATTTGTTCGGATAATTGAGTTTCATTGGGTTGCAGTAAGTTGTAATACGAATCTTAGATTTAGACTCATTATTCCTATGCAACAGTTTTCTTTAATTTTTTTTTTTTTTAAATATGCATCAATTACATTTATAAATATGTATTTGGCTAAATGAAATTGTCATATTTATGGTCTGAAGCCTGGTCACTTTCAAAACAAACAGCCTAATTAAACCTTGAACGTACTTCTAAATGAGGCAATCAATGGTGCATTTTGCCTTAACATTCAACCGCATTGAAATCTCCTTTCTTACTAACTTGTGTCGAACCACTTGTGTCCACTGTACATTTTTTCCCATCGTGTCTACCTGTGCCCCCATCTTGTCTACCTGTGCCTCCATCTTGTCTAACTGTGCCCCCATCTTGTCTACCTATGCCCCCCATCTTGTCTACCAGTGCCCCCATCTTGTCTACCAGTGCCCCCATCTTGTCCTCCAGTGCCCCCATCTTGTCTACCTGTGCCCCCATCTTGTCTACCTGTGCCCTCATCTTGTATACATGTGCCCCCATCGTGTCTACCAGTGCCCCCATCTTGTCTACCTGTGCCCCCATCTTGTCTTCCAGTGCTCCCCGCCATCCCAATATGGCCCACCTATTCCCGAGTGTGTTGTTCTCAATCCTGATAAATAGACCAATATCAGAGCCATAAAATAATTGATATATTTATTAACGATTTTTCGGTAATTGCCTTGAGTCATTTCTCATTGTTTGGTGGAGGTGTGTCAATTGTTTACCTCGCCCCACCCACACCCCCATTCCTTTGGCTGAGAATGTGCTTCGTCATTATTTGGACGGGAGAAAATTCATTAATCAGCTACCGTTAGATTACGTTAGACTATCTCCCTTTCATATAAAGATTATGGATATTTTTTAGGGAGAATTTTTCAAATTTGATGAATTTATCGCATTTGTTGTATAAAAGGAATCGTATCCGGAAATTCGATCGAAAGAAATTTCGTCGATGGTAAATTGATCGACGGTAATTTCATCGAACGGAAATTTTGTCGAATCTTTTTTTCAGTTCAAACGTTAAAATTTTCGTCAAAAACAAGCGAGAGAGCCATTGGCCACAGGCAACTGGGAGGACCTTAACTATTAATACCAAGTGTGCTTATGAAATGAAGACGATGACACAAAGAAGCTTCTTAAGTCAGGATGGGGCATGACCCTCTAGCCTTCGGGGGTACTGGGCATGGTGACAACCTTGCCCTGTGCATAATGTGACCCTGTACTCAGACTCATGTTCATTTAATGACCAGGCGCATGTGTATAAAGTGCCAAAGTGTCCTCGTTTTATAGCCATTTTAATTGTTTCTATAGTATAGTAGTTACTATCCTAGTGTCTCATTTTTATTTTACTTAATTTACATGTTTTTAATAATTGTAAAGCGCTTAGAGCTTTAAGGTAAGCGCTATATAAAAATGCCTAAATAAATAAATAATGTAGTGGAGCTGCTAGAGTTTTTGACGCCCGGGGCGGCCCATAACTTTGCCGCCCCTCACTTACAAAAACCACTTAACATAAGGAGTAAACATCCAAGATGTCAAGTATGGCAGCGGCTTAAAACCAACCCAAAAAAGTACCACCCTGAGCGGCCCTCCCTCTCCTCCCCACCTCTTCCTACGCCAGTGGTACAATGTATTAGTAGAATGCCCAGATACACGTGTCTGATTGGCCCATATTTGACACCGCCACTATTACCGTTCTAAAAATCAGAATAAAACTCAATAAAGCGTGCGCTGACAGGTGCTTGGGGCACCAGCTGGTGCAGTGAAAGGCTTTATCCTGATTAGGAAACTGATCACGACTCGACCTCAAGCTCGTAAAACGATGAAATCGATGCGCTAATTAATACTTGATGAATTCATTACGTAGAAAAATCAAATGGGGCGGGGGGGGGGGGGAGGGGCCGTGATTGAACAGTGTCGATCATTAAAGAATGATGAGTTGGGTCGGTATCAAATAGATCGTAAACTATAATCACAAGTGTCGATCATTACAGAATGATGAGTTGGACCGGTATCAAATAGGTCGTGGACTATAATCACAAGTGTCGATCATTACAGAATGATGAGTTGGGTCAGTATCAAATAGCTCAAGACTATAATCACAAGTGTCGACCATTACAGAATGATGAGTTGGGTCAGTATCAAATAGCTCAAGACTATAATAACAAGTGTGGACCATTACAGAATGATGAGTTGGGTCAGTATCAAATAGCTCAAGACTATAATAACAAGTGTGGACCATTACAGAATGATGAGTTGGGTCAGTATCAAATAGCTCAAGACTATAATAACAAGTGTGGACCATTACAGAATGATGAGTTGGGTCAGTATCAAATAGCTCAAGACTATAATAACAAGTGTGGACCATTACAGAATGATGAGTTGGGTCAGTATCAAATAGCTCAAGACTATAATAACAAGTGTGGACCATTACAGAATGATGAGTTGGGTCAGTATCAAATAGCTCAAGACTATAATAACAAGTGTGGACCATTACAGAATGATGAGTTGGGTCAGTATCAAATAGCTCAAGACTATAATCACAAGTGTCGACCATTACAGAATGATGAGTTGGGTCAGTATCAAATAGCTCAAGACTATAATCACAAGTGTCGACCATTACAGAATGATGAGATGGGTCGGTATCAAATAGCTCAAGACTATAATCACAAGTGTCGATCATTACAGAATGATGAGTTGGGTCAGTATCAAATAGCTCAAGACTATAATCACAAGTGTCGACCATTACAGAATGATGAGATGGGTCGGTATCAAATAGCTCAAGACTATAATCACAAGTGTGGACCATTACAGAATGATGAGTTGGGTCAGTATCAAATAGCTCAAGACTATAATAACAAGTGTGGACCATTACAGAATGATGAGTTGGGTCAGTATCAAATAGCTCAAGACTATAATCACAATACTGGTTGTCGGCTCTAATCACTAAACCGGTACGGATTTCTTTTTATTTTAAAATTGTACATGTTTGGATGAGAATGACGCCATAAATTGGTCAATTGCTTTCTTTGTTTTAAGTCAGATTTTCGTAAATTTTTTTTGAACTGGTTTATAGCAAACTTCTTCAAAATTGACTTAGATGATGAATTTGATAGCAATTTAGATGTAATCACACAAAACATTCAATTAATTATGCTACCTGTATTAATACAGGTTGCTGGTTGAAATTAATGAAAGGAAATACATTTCGACCGTCTTGACAAAAGGAACAGTTGAGGCGACAACACTTGACACATTTGCGTATTTTGCCTAAGGCCTTCCAACACCCAGTACATCAGTGGTTCTCAACATTCCTCATGCCACGACTCTTTAATACAGTTTCTCCAGCCAAACAATTATTTTCGTTGCTACTTCATAGCTGTAAGGATATGTGTTTTAAGATGGTCTCAGGCGACCCCTGGGAAAGGGTTGCGTGACCCCCAAAGGGGTTGTGACCACCAGGTTGAGAACCGCTGCAGCACATGATACCCTCACAAAGTAGCCCGTGCAAACAGTGAATATACTCAACACCAGGCACAGAAACATTGCAAATCCCCTATACATGCATAGGAGCCAGAATGATCAATAAATTAATCGTGGGCCTTTAATATATATAGAAGGAAAAAGAAGTTTACCGTCAATTTATAGCGCATTTTTCACAGTATACCGTGGGAATGGGATATTTTTTTTTAGCATACCATATGTATATAAAGCATTAATTGAAAATTACAATAAGGATTACACAATCATGGACTACTACTCACCAAAGTAGTTACTACCGAACAAACGCTGTGCTGCTATTCATGGAATACAGTATCTTACTCTTAGAATTGGAGTTAGAATATAAAGATTAAGGACTGCCTGTGCAGAACTTCACAAAACTGTCATAATAAAATCAATCCTTCAACTTCTATACTGATACATACAACGTCTTCTATAAGTTAGTACTAGACTAATAATTAATTACCACTTTTATTCAATTAATGAAATTATAGCTCCAATTACAAGTCCTACAAGCCTCTATACTATAGAGGGGCTATGACCTAGACTTACTTAGACTAGTATAGTATAGGCCTTGTCATGTGTATTAGTAACTCAGTATAAGTACAGTGGACCTCTATATTCATCAGCCCCTAAATTTGTCAGATTAGATATTCATCACACTTTGATGACAAAATTAATGTATCCAAATGCATCACTCCCACCATCATCTGATACTGGTACTGGCACTTCAATTTTCCCAGATAATCAAATGAACTAGCTAACTTATTCAGCCTTGTGCAGTTGGCCAGTGTGCATGCAACTGTCATTTCTCTTTTTTCTGTCCATAATGCATAATGTGGTCAAAAAGAGAAAATCCAAATGATGCTATAGTCAACCAAAACATAAATGAAAAGGCATTCAATGATAATGTGATTGAATACGTCAGGAAAGTTTCTTTTTTTTAAAGAGACAGAAACATTGGAAAAGTATTTTGTTAAAGTTTAAGCGAGTGCTACTGAAACATCTGAAACCAATCACCAGAGTTGGAGTTACCTGATGTTTCAATTGATGGTGACTCTTTTGCTAAACAGTAACTCTCCTCCTCTTGTGCTACTTCCATCATCTCTAATCATGATTAATTTATTTATGAAACAGGTTACTATTTTGGGGGCAATGGATTAATTGAATTTAAGTTATATCTTATGTAGAAAGTTATAGTTATGGTCTTATAGTTGAAGACATATCTAAAATAGACTATAAAATTTAACACTTTTACAATGGTAGATAAATATGCCGGCCAGTGATGGGACAGTTACCATGATGAAAGCTGTTGAACTTCATGCCACCCTAGATTTCCTAAAAACTTGTCTGCTTCGTCGGGTACCCAGGTATCAACTCTGTGGGTCGACAGGTACCCGGGCCCATGTTTTTCCAATTTTTTATAGCCATAGCTCTCAACTCAGAGGTTCCACTGTTTTAAATTAGGCCTACTCCTATAAATATATAGTCTATTACGCCGATCCTCCTAAGTCCGGTCCCAAATTATTTCCAATGATTACTTCTTACTTAAAAGTCTTCAGAATCATTTTGCTTTGAATTTCATGTTTGCGTATATATCTCAATAAATTTATTAAATTATGGCAGGTAGACCAGCCGCACCGATATGTATTAGTTCAGTTAGTTTGCCAGCATGACATTCACACAGAAACTATTGAAGGACTTTGGATGCAAGCGAAACGTAAACTCCGCTATCAGAGTGGTAATAGTCATGGTCTGTGCCAGCTATTTGGTTGGGGGCCTTTCAGTGACGCAACAGTCACAAGCAGAACGTTTTATGCTGCAATTTCCAAATGCTATACGCCAATTTCAAAATTTAGTATTTACTGACTGGCTTGTAAAGTGACAATTATTTACAAAAACTATGACTGACATTTCTGCTATTTTCTAACAATACACACTGCCACACTGTGCATAGCAATTTTGTTCATACAAAATAATTTGGGACCGGACTTCAGAGGATTGCCGTCTATTACTATTATAGTTAGGACTACATTACAATAAGTTAATAAGTATTTAAAAGTATAAATTAGAAATATATTTTATTAGGGATTGTCAATTAGGCCTACTTAATTAATTAATATTACTATTTTTAAATTAATTAATTAAAATTAAGTAATCATTTACACTTTAGGGCCTAATGATTAAGCACTTATTTATTAATTATTTTAATATAACTAATACTAATACTAAAACTATTAATGATGAACTCCAAATCCTAACTAATTAGTTATTAATTACTAAGACTAAGACTATGAGAACTATGACTATGACTAAGACTAAGGCTATACTATAACTTTAGACTAAAGTTTAGAACAACAACTCTAACTGGTGTCCAAGCCAGGCCAAGTCATAATAGAATTAGTCATATTCATATACTAAAACTAGTCCTTCTTCTATGACTACTAAGACTACTAATACTAATGAATTACTAATGTCAATAGTCAATGACACTAATGAGAATTAGACTGAGTCTGAGCTCAATAAAGTATTATACTTCTTAAAATTATTATACTATATTTTATTATTTTAATTTTATTATAATTAATTAGGAATACACCTTACTAAGGCCTAATTAATTTATTTTTGGCATATGATGGGACATGCCTTGCCTTATTCGAAGCGGTGAAATAGTAGTTAGTGAAGTAAGTAAGACTGATTTTAGTTTTAGTTAATTAGTAAATAGTAAATAAGTAATAAGACTAAGACTTACTCACTTATTATTATTAAGTCAAGTCAAGTAATTATTAACAAGACCAACAAGTACAAAACAAGCATTGGAGTTGAAGTGAAGCAAGAAGATACAAAAAATTTAAAGAAATCAAATGATTAAATACATTTTTTACTCACTCCTATTTGTTTTCCTTTAACAAAAATATATCGATTTTCTCTTGGCCTACAAGATTTTGATGTGATTAATGTACTTATTTTATTGGCCACTTTTTGAGATCGAAGTATTGGTTTTTAGAGGAATTTGACATAGTTATCGACACCTTTAATTGGGAGCGATAAGTTTTGTTTCATTATTTGAAAAAAAATATTACAATTTATAACATTAGCGTAGGCTTAATATATATATATTTAAACATTTTGATATAATCTTAATTAATTGATTAAAAATAGATTCAAGAATAATTAGTATTGTTGTTAAAATTTTGCAATTTTTCAATAATAATTGGTGATCCCCGTCACTTAAAAAATGTAAACAAAAATTAAAATGGCACCGAAAGGTAAAAATCGCAACGATGTTTTGGAGGAAGAATTTTTCCTTCAAGCTGTTGTTATTGCTGATAGTTTCAATGTTCGATTCGGGCCAGTGACTTATAAAAAACCTCGGGTAAGATTATGTAATTCTTAAATTAAACGTTGAGTATTCCATCGAACCAATGATGTCTAGTGGGGAAAAATTTAATTAATGGTGGGCAGACCTGAGACTGGCTATTTTTTTTTTCTTCTGATCGTGATCACCCAGACGCGAGAGATGATGCAATAATTAATCGTTAAGCATAGCCTAACACAACTATTTACTTGGCTTTATTTTTTTAATTTACACGTTAGAAAATAATATTAAATATATACTAGCCTATATTAGAACTTAGGCCCAGACTAGAGAACTAAACTAACTAATGTAAAAAATGTCAGTACGCCATCTTGGTGCCCTAGGCACAAACCCACATGGGTGCCCCTACTGCCCCCGGCCCCTGATCCTCTACCAGTTTTTTAGTACATCTTCAAAGTTAATTTTGCGCAACAAGTCTGCCTCAATCATCAGCAAAGATAAAGAATCAAGCCTTTCTTGTTTCTTTGTCGATCTACTTGGATTTTTTGTATGTTTCAACTGAGAAAAAGAGTGCTCAGTAGAACAGTTCGTAACCATTAATGTTAAAAATATGTGCAAGGCGAGGTCTACTTTTGGAAAAGCACACTTGATGTTGTCTCTAACTATTACTTTGTAGAGTTCTGCATGACTGAAAGTGTTGTTCTCAGATTTTGATGCACGAAACTTGTGGCGAATATGAGTGGAACTGTTGTAGTTCAGTTTATAAATTATTGTTAAGATCTTCAGGATAAGCATTTGTTAGTCCTTCACAACACTGAGATGTTTGTGGTACATCGACCAAACAAGAAAATCGAACTGCTAGATCATTATATACCTGTCCTCATCTACTCATCTCTGTCTCAAGTTTGTCAACAATGGTGTAGAAAGCAGATATACGAAATTTGTCTCCGGCATTCTGAAAAACCTCAGGGGCATCACCATCAATGACCACTGTCATTCATTTATGATTATGGGTCAAAGTTGACTTATAATCCACACATGGTGTTATTTCTTTTGCAGCTTCTTCAAATCTTTCAAATTCATTCCTAGATTCATGCAAGGGATCTGCTAGTGAAGAATACAAATCAGCACATGTTTTCAAGTTCATGTGCTCATTTTGTAGAGCTTGACTGACCCTATTCACAATTTTTTTCACTAGCAGACCAAAACGGAAGTGAATTTGTCACTACGCATTAGTGCGTTACGTAGCACAAACATATCCCAGAAAAGTAAAAAAATAGCACCAAAAAACCTTGAAGAAAAAAATAACAAAAAATAGCAAAAAAACTGGGTGGGGGGCATTTTACCCCTGGATTGTGGGACCAAGGTTAAATAATGTGCGATTCAATATTACATTTGCAATTTGCTTATGCCATGCAATTACGCTACCGGGGCAATATACACATTTTTCTTGAGGACTTGTGGTGCCCCCCTAAATGCTTGGTGCCCTAGGCACGTGCCTTGTTTGCCTAATGGTTAATCCAGCCCTGTATAAGCCTATGAAAACATATTTCCCAGCATCCTGATCATTGGCAAGTAATATCTACACATTGCATGGTACCTGTAGCCCAGGGATGGGTAATGTTTTGGGGCATATTTAAAGCAGTGAAAAGTTTATCAACCAAGCTTCTCGCAATATTTTAGATGCCAGTAAATAATAATGCCCATTGTTATCATTTTCAATCAATATTTTTTTTAGCTAAAGCTTTAAATCGCTAAATTATTCTTTGTAAAATTCACATCAATAAAAGACTTCATAAATTTTAAAATGTTATGTTTCTTTTCATTTTTTATAAGGCTCTACTGCCTCTGGTGAATATACCTCTCCTTGACTACACCCTTGAGGCCTTGGCAATATCTGGGGTGAAGGATGTCTTTGTATTCTGCTGTCACTTAGGAGAACAAGTTCGGGAGCATATAAGGTGAATGAGGAAACATTAACAAATATTAATTATTTGTAATTAGAATTATAGAAGATTTAACCAGGAAGTGGTGAGTTCATATTTAAATTAAATACAGTCAGGAAGTGGTGAGGTCGTATTTAAATACAGCCTCAAAGAGGTAACGTCATATTTAACTACATTTCAGTAATAAAATACTTTTCTGTTGTATTGTTTTTATAAGTCATTGAGAATTGTTTCAAAACTCTCCATAAATTGCCTCACCTGACAGTTAGCAGTTTCTGAATTAACAGAACAAATATCTCAATCCTACAACTAGTCATAACTTTTATGATATTGTACTAACCTCAACAGACAGTCAAAATGGCAAGAAGGTGGCTCCCAGATGACAGTGACAGCCTTGATGTTAGATTCGTGCAGGTCTATGGGAGATGTTCTCAGAGAGATTGATGCAAAGTCCTTGATTCGATCTGACTTTATCCTTATTTCAGGGGACATTGTCTCCAACATGGATATAAGCTTAGTAGTCAAAGAGCACAAGTAAGATTTGTCACAGTTCTGAACACATTTATGTATACAGGAAAATATATGCAAACCAGAACTCTTAATAAACTAATACTGATGAATCAAATCTATGCATTTTGTAGGTGCTGACTTATGCCTCAGCTTCATTAATATCAGTATAGTGTTAACATGTTTATTTTAACAATTTGTTATTGAAGTGAACATTATAAAATAAAAACAACATTCAACTGAATTCACATAGGAGTAATGTGTTGTTATCCATGAACTCTTTCCACTTATTAAGGCTAAAATATCAACACAAAACTATACATCGATGATCAACTAGATTAATTAATTTTTAAATAACTGCAATCTACTGTTAATAGTTCATTTTTCCTAGCAATAGCTAACCAGTCCATAACCTTCACTATCTGTTTGGATTTCTTGCAGCCTCATCTTTTTCATTAACATTTTTGTTGTTATTTTGCATGCTTATGATTATTAGCTACCTATGAGTATGAGCATATTAAATGATACTACAAATTTAACTGCCTTCAAACATTTTTTGACAGTATTTTAGTATGAAATATATTTTATTAGACCAGGTTATTTTAAAATATTTTAATGTAACTTTAACTGAACTATTGCAGGGAGCGCACTCATGGAAAAGACAAATCATCTGTGATGACTATGGTTTACAAAGTGGCCCTTCCGGGTCACAGGTCACGAAGCAAAGAAGACGCCATGCTCTTGATTGAAGAGGGGGAAACCAAGAGACTTCTCCACTTTGAGAAATCACATGATAAAAGGAAAATTAAAATACCCACAGTATGTAAAATGTATTCAAATATATTGAAATATGTTCGAGAAATATTAATTAGTCAAATTCATATTTAGCTTCTGATGAGAGAAAAGCCCGAATCGCATGATTCATATTAAATTTATTAAGCTAAGCAAAACACCTGAAAGGCTTGTCTTTTAAAATTTTGGCCTTCATTGTTGTAATTATTTAAGCTACATTTCTCTTGATGGCAGGAAATACTGCTGGAACACGAAGACATCATCATTCATAATGACCTGATGGACTGTCACATTTCTATATGCTCGCCAGTGGTCCCAACGCTCTTCACTGACAATTTCGATTACCAAACTCGGGACAATTTTGTCAAAGGAATTCTCATTAACGAAGAGGTTGTTCATGATTAAAACTCTCAATAGAAACAAATAAGAATCGCCATCAAAAATTAAATGAGAAAGTACAGCTTCATCAGCCATACCTTCTAAGTGATATTTATCTTCATCTTTTTAAGAATTCTTTGTTCACAGTCAGTTTGTTTTTAAAATGGATGGCTATTTGCAGTGTTTTAAAGAATTTTATTTACATTTGTAGTGAATTCAAGCAAAAACAGTGAACACGCTTGTATTATTGCAACTAGGTGAATCTTCAATACTTTATGTAAAATTGCATTTACAAAAGTGTATTTGGGATAATGCATTGATAATTTTATTGACATATATTTTTGAAAATGAAACTTTCATGTGATAATTTATTTATTTTTGTGGGGGGGTCTATCCTGCAGATCATGGGCTATAAAATACATCTGAGCATCATACGAGACAAATACGCAGCTCGTGTTTCAAATATGCAAACTTATGATGCCATTAGGTGAGATGAATTTTATTACGAGAATCCTCTTGTGGATACATGCGGTCACCACATTTAGGTTACACTTATAAGCAAAGCCAAAGGTCAATTAATCTCAACCATTTTATTTTTTATTTATTTTTTTTAAATTCTGATGCCCATTACTTGACTGAACAAAACTGAAATATGAAAATGACAGAATACATCCTTACTTGTAACAGTGTTTTTTGTTTGTTTGTTGTTGTTGTTGTTGTTTTTTTTTGGGGGGGGGGTGTGCATTTCTAGACTTTTTGTTTTATCTAACGTCGTTTAAAAGCTCATAATTATATTTATTCATTAATCGTGATATTCTGCCTTCCTTTTGATAGTAAAGATGTCATTGCTCGATGGACATACCCTCTTGTCCCGGATATGTTTGGATCTAGTCACAAGGAGACCATCAAGTATGGCCGTCACAATGTGTACTGTGGTGAGGATGTTACCCTTGCAAGGTATTCTGGTCTAGTACACTCTGTGTGGTCCAACAAGGCTGTGGTAGAATTGGGATATTCTTAGTCTGCGTGAAGTCTGGTGCTCTGACTGTAGGTGGGGGGAAAAAAAGTTTGACTATGCTTTCAAATCCTTATGGTTGAAGACTAATAAATATTTGAATAATTAAACACACAGTCTTTAAATTGCAGAGTTAATATGTTATGCTGGTTTTTGGGTCACTGAAAAAACTAAAAATGTCATTTGGTTTTGAAACTTGACGTATTTATTATATTTTCACTTCAAAGGAAGGTAGCCTTAACTTCTTCTGCCTTGAAAAGAAGAACATTTTTAAAGTATTTAAGTGTCCCATTTGATTCCAATCAGAGCAAATATATTTCCTTTAATTTTTTGCACACATTTTTTTAAAGTCAACTTAGCTGTTTATTTTATGGCTGAGCATAGTTTAATTCCATAGAGGTCAATGACCTTCCATCCTAATCCTTATTCCTTTATACTAATCTTTGCTATGTTTGCTACTAACAGTAAAAGCTTAATGTTACAATTTTTATTCCAATGAATCGATATTCAAAACTGTTCATGGTGAGAACTTATGAGCTGCTTTGTTTGGGGCTCAGAGAGTTGCAACGCGGCTGGTCATGATGCCTCTGCCCACCATTCCCATAAAGTAGTTGTTTCAGATCATGAATTTTGATCATACTAAGAAGATACTATTTCGAGTGGGTTTGGTAGATCATTAGGAGTAAGTAGAAAACGAAACAGACAAAATGATGGAAAATGTTCTTGTTATATTAAATCACAATCACATTTTATGTGCAGGGGCTGTGATCTCCAGAAAGATGTTGTTGTAGGAAGAGGGACCTGCATCGGCAGTGGATCTGTTATATCAGGCTGTGTTATTGGAAAGAACTGCCAGATCGGTAAGTCTGTTTTAGTTAAATTATCATCTGGTTTAAGGTTGGTCAGGGGTGGCAAAATCAACTGGGCATGCTTGTGTATGGCCAATAGGCGCTGCTTGTGGTTGGTAGATTGGGGATGCTTGTGGGTGGCAGAATCAGTTGGGGATGCTTGTGGTTGGTAGATTGGAGATGCTTGTGTGTGGAAGAATCAGTTGGGGCTACTTGTGGTTGGTGGATTGGGGATGCTTTTGGGTGGCAGAATCAGTTGGGGATGCTTAACATGGTGAAATCAGTAAGACAGGAGTTAAGCTTGCAAACTGACTTTTCATATTATAGTCGCTAAAACATCAGAGTTACTTCCGGGTTAGTTAACAATACAATTTTATTGAACCATGAAATGGTTGTTTGAAATTTGTAATTTAAACAAAAAATGTATTGCGTTATAGGAGAGAACGTAAAGCTGAGGAACAGCTTCCTGTGGGACAACGTAAAGATTGCCAGCAACTGTGACATTGACACTGCTCTCTTGTGCTCTGGTGTACAGGTCCTGGACAGGGTCATTATCAACAAGGGGGTCATCCTAGCATGGGAGGTAACCAATTTAATCAAATGTATGCCCGCATGCATTCTTGATTGTGTGGTCATTAACTCATTCCCTCCGGCAGTGCTACTTCCGGACTTAATTTATTTTCCTGAGAAAAGGGAAGCAACTCAGTTTTGAAATTGATGTACATTTTTTAAATATTTTTTAAGTTGCTAAATATTATTTAATGTTAATGAATTAAGAACAAATGCAACAAAAAATGAATGAGGTTTAATATAAATATAGCATTAGCGGGGGAAAAATAACTAATAATGGTAAAAAAATCGATTTTCGGCACCTCGGATGAACACATGCTACATAGAGACGCGCCGTACTAAAGCACACATATTTTTAAAGTGAAACAAGATAAAAACTTCCGGTTTCTAAATTAAAATCATGCAGAGATCACGCCATAGCCGGAAGTCTCGAGGGGCGTGAGATTTCATTGCTATTTATAAATAAAAATAAGAGAGGTGTGTCGCTATGCGCCGGGACGCATTTGGACGCATCAGGAGGAACCCCCAGAGGACGCATTTAGTCGCAACCGTCGGGAATGAGTTAATTAACAGATGTATGGTTTAGCCGATGGATGGGCGAATGGGAATATGGAAACATTTATAAGGCTTAACATTGTACTTAATGCTCTTGGGGAAGACAGCAATGCTCCAGCTTCATTTTAGATTACTTAATTTTTAAAATACTTTCAAAATGATGGTCTTTTTTTTTTTTTTTTAACCTCAGATTTCCCATTGTTCTCCTCTGTCACCAGGTTGTGGTTGGACCTGATGTCACTATCAAGAAGGGAACACAACTCATGTCTGAAGCACAGAAGGATGATTGGGATGACCCAAACATGTCGTTTGGAGAGGATGAAGTCAGAAGTGAATCTGCAGATGGTGAAGACAAGGAAGGTCAAGGTAGGACCCACATCAAACTACAGGACCACCTGTGCAGTTTAACACCATCTCTGCTACATATGCATTTACACTTACATCAACCTACTGTACTACCTGTGCAGTTACACACATAATACTACCTGTGCTACTACACACCAGCTGTACTATCTGTGCAGTTATACATCAGCTGTGGCACCTGAGAAATAACATACCAACTGCACAACCTGCAAATGTTAAAAAATGAAGTTATGCTGATGGAACATGATTTGTATAATTTTATATCTAAACGACATCATTTATGGTGGATACATTTTTAAAATAAAAATGACCATTCACCTGGAATGCCTCTTTAGAAGTAGATTTAATAAATAATCTGTATGCATTGTATACCATTTTTAAGATCTTAGTCTGCTAATTATTGGGGAGGAGACACATTAAAGTTATTTAAAACCTTTTTATTTAAACTTTGCTTCTGGCTACAAAAGTTACTGCAGTGCAAGTGCCATGCCTGCTTCAACTACATGGCCTGCTTCCAATACATGCAGTCCTAAGTTTTCATTTAAATTTTGAGGATTTCATATTTGTGGTTTTATCCTCTTCCCTGCTAACCTTCCCAGAGCCAGTGAACTATGGCAGCAAGAGCAAAGCCTATCCATACAAGCAAAACGTGGATAGTGAAGACGAAGAGGAAGGTGTTGGTAAGTTACTCTTATATACCCACCGGTACTTAATGAGAAGTGCTAATGTTTTGATGTACTGAACATAGCAGGGCATGTTTAGCTATCAGGGTTTCATATTTCATGATGTGAATCTTCAGGTTTTTTTTAAATATTCATAGAATAACAATCCTCTTTTTTTCTTAAAACCCAACCCCATTTCTCCACCCTTTTTTTTTTTCAAGTCTTTGTGTTTAGGAGATCATTGGCTTAGAATAGTAACTCAAATGGTAATTCTGTAATAATTGTTCCTTTCTTGTAACCGTGTCTTCACCTATGAAATGAAAATGTTATATTTTCACAGTATTAGATCAGACATGGGGAATTTCTGCCTCTGAGTCCGATGACAGAGCATCAGAGGAGGACAGTAATGATAGCTACGAGGAAGATGATGGGGGCAGTGAAGATGATGAGGCTGAAAGGGGAGGAAACCTTGATGATGAAGAGGAGGAGGAGGACCAGGTGGATAGTTCATTGGGCTTCATTCCCAGCGTTTGTATGATGGAGAGAAATACAGGTTGGTCGAGTTTGTATGATGGAGAGAAATACAGATAGATGCTTGTATGATCAACTGATGTCAACTTTTAGTTTTATAAACTTTTTTTTTTAATGGCTTTAAAAGGAAGAAGAAGAAGTAGAAAAACATGATATACATAGGTTGCAGACATTGTTTTACAGGCCATTGATTTGTTGAATATTTATTTATAAATGTGCATCAAGTTAGCAGTGTTTCAACACACTTCAGGAGCATAGACCATCAGAGTACTTAACTGAGTCAACTCTTTATAATAATAAACTAATGAGTTTATAGTCATTTTTTTTTCTTGCTCTTATTGTTAAAAAAAAAATTCTATTGATGCTCAGATTAATTTACACATTATTTAATTCTATTAAAGGTCTTGAGCAACAACAAAAAATGTCTTTTGATCTTTGATATACCGGTATCATGATAATAATATATTGCTGTACAAGTTTTCTTTGCTTGATGAATATTTGTGTTTGTGACAGCTTTTTACCAGGAACTTGTGGATACATTTGTGAGGGCAAATAATGAAAAAATTACAGAGGATAATCTCACTCTGGAGATCAATTCACTCAAGTAAGGAGTAAAAACAAAAATCAGACTGAGACTTGAGTTTAACAAGATTTGCAGTCAGCCAAAAAAAAATTAATAATTAAGTTTTACTATGGTGTGGGTCATTAAGTGTTATATGGTGTAGATCATACAGTATATGCTGTCTGTCAAGGGTATGAGAATCACTATTGTTATGAGTAGATTATTGTTTCAAGGTTTGATAGAGAAAAGATGTTTAGTTAAAGATTTTATGTGTAGCTGTATCGTTTGTGTGAGAGTGTTGTGACGTAATTGTGTAGTAGGAAGTGACGCATTAGTTTTCGTTGTTGTTAGAGAAGAAAGATGGCGGATGTGCTATATTGACTGTTGTGATTTGAATACTGCTAAGTGTTGTGCTGAAAAGATTTGATTGTTGCTCAGAAATTAAGTATCAACCATAGTTTGGGAATTGTGGTTAAATAAATTAAGTGTTGTGCTGAAAAGATTTGATTGTTGCTCAGAAATTAAGTATCAACCTTAGTTTGGGAATTGTGGTTAAATAAATTAAGTGTTGTGCTGAAAAGATTTGATTGTTGCTCAGAAATTAAGTATCAACCATAGTTTGGGAATTGTGGTTAAATAAATTAAGTGTTGTGCTGAAAAGATTTGATTGTTGCTCAGAAATTAAGTATCAACCTTAGTTTGGGAATTGTGGTTAAATAAACTTTTGTTTGCAACAAACCGGTTGATGTTTGTTGCATTGGTGACTGTTGCTGTATGATGTACTGCCGAACGGAATGAAGTGAAAGACTTGGCCATACAGGAGAATCTCATCTCGACACTGTCGGTTAAACAGTGTTAAATGCTCTAGGACATACAGTTTTACTATGGTGTAGGTCATTTAGTATTACATGGTGTAGGTCATACAGTGTAATATGCTGTAGGTTATACAGTTTTACATGGTGTATGTCATGCAGTGTTACATGCTGGAGATATCACATATTGTAGAAAAAACAAAGTGAAGATGGATGTCATAATCTTATTACTGTGGTATTAGTATCAATGTCTCATGCATAAAAAATGTTCAGTCAATCTGTAGCTGAATTCTTAAATGTTGACATACCATAACCAATTTTTCAATTTATTTTTAGTTTTTCCTGCTAAATGGTTTAGGCCTATATTTTTGCATATCTTGCAGATATTGGTTAAATTTACAGAGGCTTTATTGCTTATCAAATAATAATATTATTGATTAAAAAAATATCTTAAGTTCTAATACAAAAAAAAAAGGTTTATTTTGAGCTTAAAAATGTACTAAAATTTTCTTATTTATAAATTATATTAACATCTTAAAGCCTGGACGTTTTTTTTTTTTGTTTTTTTACATTCTAGAGTGACGAAATTTATATTTAAATAATTGTATTTGTTTAAAAAAGGTTTATTTTGAGCTTAAAAATGTACTAAAATTTTCTTATTTATAAATTATATTAACATCTTAAAGCCTGGACGTTTTTTTTTTTTTTGTTTTTTTACATTCCAGAGTGACGAAATTTATATTTAAATAATTGTATTTGTTACAGACATGCCTATACTGTTTCCATTGAGGAAGTTATCCACAGCTTACCTTGTGTTCTGCTTGACATGGCTTCGCATGAGCAGACTTTGCCTGTTTCAGTGAACGACAGAATATCTACTTTTAAAAAGGTTAGGTTCATCATAATTCATCTGTATCATTGTTCATCCTGAATCATCCTGTATCATTGTTCATCTTGAATCATCCTGTACCACTTTTCATATGTTAAACCTATTTGTGACATTTAAATTTTAATGGATAAATAATTTGTCTTTCTAGAAATTTTCAACTACATAAAAAAGGAAATATTTGTATTTATTTTGAAAATAAAATATATTTTTATCTGGTCAAAATATGTTTGTGGTTTCTTTTTGACTCTTTTGATATAGCATGCAAAAATGAAAATCATTATGCCTAGCTGGAGTTTTTTTTTTTTTTAATTATTGATTTTAGCCATACGAGTACATGAATATGTTTTTAAACACATGTGTAAAGCTAATTTTTATTTATTTTTATTTATTTATTTTTTTAAAATAAAACACATTCCAATAAGCAGTTCTTTTGTAAATATTATTTTTTTAATTTTTCTGCAGAACGTACAGCTCTACTCCAGTTTACTACGCAAGTATATCAAGAATACTGAAACCCAACTGACTCTCATTAATGGACTGGGTGTAAGTTGAAATTTTTGTACAACAATAGTCTCCAGCTCTGATAACTTGTTAGATGTGATGTCAGCAGGAGATTATAGCTGTGAAGTTAAATGTGATGTTAGTGGTGAAGTTTATTGTTATGTTAGCGGGGATGTTAGTGCAAAGCTTTTTGTGATGTTAGTTAGGAATTCAGTGGTTAGGTTAATTATGATATTAGTGGTGAAGTAAATTGTAAGGTTAGTTTGGATTTTATTTGTGATGCAAGGAATCATGTTAGTTTGATTTTAGTGAGAATTTTTGTGAGAAAGTTAATTTTGAATGTTAACTTTGGTGATGAAAACCCTTATCTGGGTATATTTCCCTTATATTAGCAAAGGTGGCATAATATTTGAGACCACCACAGCTCTTTCTAAGTTAGAACAACTATTTTGGAAGTCAATATGACTGTAACTTTAAAACAATCTTCACTAGTTTGGGACCACTTTTAAGGTGGCTGAAATCTGAGCTCACTTGGTCCTCTTGTTGGTCGTTTTTAAATTTTATTCTTAAGTTGTATATTACTGCTGCTTACCTTCTTTATATCCTATTTGCTTTCTAGGACCATGTCATTAGACAGAGTGACCTACGACCCCGCTTGCCTTTGCTCCTCAATACCTTATATGATGTGGATGTTCTAAGTGAAGGTGCTATTCTACGATGGTATAACTCAACACAGTTTCCTTCAGTAAATGAATCATCCAGACATGCATTCCTCAAGAAACTGGTAAGTGTACATTAATTTTTTTCTTTTTTATCTAATTTTTTTGTTGTTTTTGTATGGAGATGGACCATTATTGCATCCCAGATTTACAAGTTTTTTTCAGGAATATTTATATCTGCAAATAATATCAGAAACATCTCCTGAAAATAAAATAGCAGAATTTTATTAGTAAAAATACCAGGATGTTAGAAAGTGAAAAATAGTTTTCTTTTTTTTTTTCTCTTTTTGGTATTCATTAAATGTTTTAGTTAGAATCTAATAACTCCTGCCAGACAGACAGAAACAGCATATTTTATAGTTCTAAAATCTCATTACAAAATAATTCCAGAATTTTAAAAAAAACAATGAAATAATTCTACTTGTCATGTACATTCTCTTCTTTGTAATTTTTATGATTGTTTTCATTTTCTTTCAGAGCCAACCCTTTATTACTTGGTTAAGAGAGGCTGAAGAGGAATCTAGTGACAGTGATGTCTCTGATGGAAATAACTAATTTCGTGGCTGTACTAATATTTAACTGAAATCGGCAGAGTTATTTTCCTATGTTTTCTTCTTCCTTATTGTAATTATATTTTAGAGCTCTAAATGACTCTAACTTAAACATAAAATAAAAATGATAAATTTCTGGTTAAAAAAATAGCCACTTTTAGGGTCAGTTGATGGCAACCTTTTCATTTTGAGATTCAGGCAACTTGTCATTTTAGAGTAGAGGGAATTGTATATCAATATGAACTACAGTAATTAAATTCATTTTCTATCTATGAAATTAGTACTCATATATAATGTTGTGCTATCAATTATAATCAATAGTAGGCTATTTTGTATCATTTTTAATATTTGATTTTCTATTCTTGTAATGCAATAATGCAATAGATGGGAGATTTTATGATGAGATCAGGGGCAGACTTAAAATAAAATTTAACTTTATAATTCAATTATCAATTTGCAGAGCATATGAATTTTGAAACCTTTAAAATAATTTTCATCTGATAGTAAACAAAAATGTAAGCTTAGTGCTGAATGCATAGTCAGCCACAAAAGTGAAATCTGTAAAAAAAAATATGTGGATGACACTACTGGTATCACATGTTCTCACCATGTCAGGTCTTAATAGTTTTAATTAAGTTTCAATATGATCAAAGTTTAATGTAATTTTATATAACGTTAATTTTTATTTTGTTTAGCTTTAGAATTAAGTACTTTTGTAATACTATCAAATTATAGGCCTATAATTAAACATTTAAACCAAGACAATTTGACAGCCTCAACTTGAGGTGTCCTAATATGGGGGTGTAAAATTGTGATGTAATTCATTTGAAATACTTATTAAAAGGAAAGCAAGGTTGAAAAATGCAATTTATTGCCATCTGGATTTGAAATAAAAGTTTGAGAAACCAGGACCTAACCTTGTTTGTTTCATTATTGTGTATTTTAAAATTTTTCTTCTGACAATGTCTGCTGGGGTGCCACTTTTCCGGATTATACCGGAATTCCGTATTTGTGAGGATAAATATTTTTCATCTCCAAAATAGCAAGTTTTTATTTTCTTTCGCTTCGGGTTCGCCAGTTCAGTTTATTCAAATACGGATTCTGTTTTGTTTTTTTTAAATTAATGTGTATGAACACGCAAAAGTCTATGCAGCGAGAGCGCGTTCGCTATAAATAGAACAGGTACGGCGATCTCTCGCCTTTGCAATCCTCTCGCTTTCGTTTTTAATAATTGCAAAAGAAATTATTTCTACAGTGTATGAATTTTATGAGTTCCGTTAAGTTTCAGGGTTTGAACAATGTGTAAATGAAGCTCCAGGTTTCAAGAAATTTTAGTGAGGGATTTCAGGGTTCACAACTTTTAGAGAGTGGCACCCCTGAATGTGGGTGGCTAGTGATAGTGACATGACATTTATATTTTTAGTTATGAAATTTTACTTTCTTTATTAATTGTTTTTGTTAGGTTTTCACCTTAAAAATATATTTATTATTTAATTTGTTTTTAAAGTGTAGAGTACTAAAATACGTAGGGCTATCAATGAGTTTTTTAAGTCAAAGCTATGAAATGAAAGTATGCAGTTTCTGTAGGGTTTTGGTTATTTTAACTTTCACAAACCTTACTATAAACTAATCTTTATTTGGACATAGCGCTCTTTATTGTGACTACAAAGCTATGAAGTATTTAAATGTAATCGTGTTCAAAGCCCATTATTCATAATTACGATTAGTGTAAGATTGTGACGATAATCATTTCTTTTGGTTAGTATAGTATTATTACTACCCTATATTGATGCAGCTACGACGGTACAGTGCCTACACCACTCAAGTCGGTTTTGTATTTTGTTTTTTATATAATATAATTATATGTATTATATTATATAATATATATAAAAATAAACTACTATAAACAATTAGGGTTTGCACATATGTCACATTTTTAATGGAAATAAAATATATATTTCCATTATTCTTATTAGTATTAGGTCCCAAAACAAATATTTTAAGATCAAAATATTAAATATCCCATTAAATCAGTAGCATCTCGGTAAATAGTGACGACATTGAGATTTCCACATTCACATTGAACTCGTACACCAAATTTCAAACATTACCAAGAAGGTTGCGTCAACCGTGGCCTTCATTGTTACATTTTAAAATCATTTTTGGATGTCATGGCTTTCAGGCAACGGGTCAGTATTTTACGTTTATTCTTCTCCTCATATAATTTTTGGACTCAGTAGTAGTAGCAGTAGAAGTAGTAGTAATTAGACTCAGTAGTAGTAGTCTAAGGAGTTAAGCTACTTACAGTGTGTAAGTCAGCGTAAGAGTTAAGTGTATCTAGTTAAAGCAAGAACGTAGTTAGTTAAGTTAAATTAAGTTAGTAGTAGAGCTAACTAAAAAAGTTAGTTTAGTCAGTCCCTGGTGCAGGTAGTTTGGCTTAGTTAGTTAAAGGCTAAATGCCTATGGCCTATAACTTTTCTTAAGTCTTAAGTTTAATTTTTTTAAAAAGAATCTGAATCAGTCTCAGAGTGTCACTCAGTCAATCAGTCAAAGAGGGATTACACAACTGAAATTCAGAGAAAATACGAACTAAGTCTAAGGCAGACTAAGGGTCGTCCATTAATTATGTCAACAAAATTGGGGGAGCGAGGGGGTTTGGAAATGTTTGACAATTCAATTGTTGACAAGGGGGAGGGGGTGGGGTGTTGCGTGTAAATAAGTTGACATGAACAATCATGTTTTCTCTATTAAAATTTTAATCTTAAAAATTGACTAGTTATTAAATTATTTTAACAAATTTAATGAGTGTACAGTAACGTAAATTAAAATAGATATATAATTTTTAGGCTTTTAACTGTATAAGTATAAGATTTTTTTAATGTGTGTCTCAGTGTCTGTCAGAATGTTAGCACACTTTTTTAGTGCAAAAGAAGTCAAAAGTTGGCCTTCCTTTGCCTGTAGATTCAGTTTGTCGCAAATGACTAGGGCATTAAGTTTTGCATGGTGTTGCAAGTATAGAACAAGATTCAAGTGTCATGTGCAGTCAAGATAAATGATATTGATAGAGTAGGAATATGATATTTTGAGACTTAGCGGAAAGTATAGTGAGTAACAATAATATCATTGCTGCTTGAACGGATTCGCAAAATCTGTAACAGCTGTTTTGCATCACAAGTCATGTTCAAATAGCATTTTGCTTCAAATTTCTTTTTGAACACATTATTTTGTTTTACTATATAGTATAGTGCGTTCTAAAAGCAATTTGGACGAAAATTTTAAAGTGTGAACTGAAAAAAAGATTTGACCCAATTTCCATTCAATCAAATTTCCGTCGATCAATTTTCTGTCGACGCAATTTATTTCTTGAGCTATGTATAGCCTATACATTAATTTTAGAATCATGTGTGCACTGCTGTTTTCCCTCTGTGTGATGTGTGCACACTCGCACAGCTTACAGGCAACATTTCTGGTATAAGAATTTTTTTTTTTTTTTATTGTTGAAAATTTTGGCAAAAAATGTGGTCAGAATGATGTATGAGCAACAGTATTAGTATAAGAAATAGGCTTTTAGAGGTCTAGACAATAAATAGGCCTTCAATATTCAGAGTGACTCTAAGCCTAAATAAAATAATTTTTTATGCAGTACAAAATGATTGTCATAAGAAGTTAACAATGATTATATCATTTTAGTCTTATAATAGAAATAAGTACTCTACTTTTCAGGTTTTGGAATGTTTAAAGAATCTTCACAGGGTAAAGCGAGAGGTCTTTGAAGGTGATCCACAAGCGTTGTCAGGTGGGTAGTAGATTTTGTATACCTGTAGTTAGAATTTTTTTATGTGCATTCATTTCAGATCAGTTACTATTTGTGATATATATATTTAAAACACTTTGGAAAATTATATTAATAAATACATTAATGGATGGCGTTTTCAAATCATAATAAATTGACATATTTTTTTAGTGACACTATAATTGTTTTATTCTTCAGTTACCACAAAGAAAATCAGGGATGAATTTAGAAAAAATATTTTTTTGACTGATCCGGCAAAAATTGAAGAGGTTTGTATAGGTGCATTGTCAAGGTCATGGAATCATTCATATTTTATTTTCTATTGGAATGTGTGATGTATTGTCATCTCATGGGTCAAGCATTTTCAAATGTCTCTCTTAAAAGCATGAAATCTAGGGGCTATTGTTTATGCGTAATATAACTTTGTAACTTCTATTTCAGGCCATTATACTAGCTAGAGATACAGCAATGGTTCTACGAGCAACTGTGGTCCAATTAAGGCAAAAGAATGATGACACATTTGGTAGGTAGACCTTTTAAAGAGGTTAGGCTTATGTTCTGGTCTTATTCTTTTGTTTTTGAGTGTTAGACTATTCTAACATAATGGGAATAGCACCAAAAAGTAGAACTGTATATTCTATACATGTGCATGTTAAACAGAATATAATTGGTCACAATAGTCTGTATATATGCCATGCTTTGTTTTGTATTCATCTTTTCAAATTTAAAAAAATTTCAGCCTACCTTGTAAAAACATTTAATGTAACTTTGTGAAGCGCTAATGGTCTGCATTTTAGTTCTGGGTACCGGTATGGTAATTTCTGTTAGTTGATATCTTTTATATATAACATATAGAAATATATAAATTTTCTCCCACTTATTTTAATTAAGTCTCAAAGCAAGGCCTCTTGTTTGTATAAAAGTTATTTTATCAGCTCTTGCCATCATCCAAGCCACATCAAATATTAAATGAATCAATTAAAAAATTTTATCCACAGAGCTTCGACTGACCAAGCACACTGCCATGCAAAAGAATGTACCTTATGACCCTACAAAGGAAGTACCACCACTTAATCCTCGCAGAAAAAAGTGCTCTCCAGACTGAGCTTTTTCAAACTGCTCATTTAAAATCCTTCCACAAACTGTACATTTGTATTTAATGTTTGATCAAAAGCATATAAAAGATGTGTGATTTCAAGGCATACAGCCATGAGTCTGATGGCTCGCATTTATATGCTGTGTAAATTGTACACTTTGATATATTAGGCAGTACAGAGGAGTGACAACCGCAATTTTGCATCCATCTGCATATATATGTTACGATGTTACATTTTTTTCTGCAAAGTTTGAAATACATTTGGACCATTTTAAGTCTGATGTATTGACATATGTAAATGCAAGTAATGTTGATTCTAGTGGGATGAAGAATTCAGTGTGTGCAGAAAAATGAATCGTGTATGGTGCTATAAAAAAATTGGCACTGAATAGTTGAATAGGAGTTGGTTCCAGAAGTAAGTTACAAAACATGCACATTGTGATATTCTAATGTAATTCAGATAAAACACAGCTTCAAGACACTGAACTATTCTTTAGGTGATGGTTGGTTCCAATATTGTGTTATTTTGTTGAAAGCTTACTCAAACTTAAAGTATCTTATCAGGCTGATTTTCTCAACCATGTTCTATATTATAGAGTACTTGTCTGATAAAATCATTTTTGTTTGCTAAGTCATTGTGGGAAATTAATTTGGGAGGACTATGTCTCAAAGTGAATTAAATGAGAAATAGGGGATCAATTTAAGGGTAAATATGGGTGTGTACCATTCCCATGGCACATTTTAATTTTTGTAAAGGATATACTTATTGGTCAGTTTATAGCTTTTGAAATAACCTAATGAACTCACAGTGGGTACCATACGCAGTATTTTCACAATATCAGCACATGTCTTTTTATATTATATATCCATATCATGTGTTTGTATTTGATAGTTATGTTAGTAAAAAAAATAATTTTAACATGATATACAATTTAAGAACAGTGATGTTATGATGCAATTAAAGAGCAATGTTTTTTTAAGAATCAATTTGTTTTGTGCTTTACTGTTATTGCCTTTGATTGTGGTGATGAATCTACAGCAGACCTAAATTAGTTTTAGGCAAGGGTCGTCAATATATTACCTACGCCCTAAGGGTGGGGAAAGATATTGCATATGCTGGAGGGGTCCAGGCAGAAAGCATGTGCGATTATGCACAAATTCTGCAATAATAATACAGTCCATAACTGGCCTACTTTTTAGCTCTGATAAAACTATATATTGTCTAAAAATCTTTGATTTCTAACTATTTTAGAAGGCTATAACAAAAATTGTAGCCCATTGTTTCTTAATTATCACAATACTGTTGCGTTGTGTTTTCATATGTTAACAGTAACAGGTTTGATATTGCACTAGTAACAGTACTATTTATAGGTCACTGTAGTGGGTTTATTTTGTTCAGCCAGTTGCTCTTAATATTTTTCAATCCTTGGAGAGCCAAATTTAGTTGCTTTTTTTTTCTCCCCCAGGTGCCTTTTTTAACAAGTAGGTTAGTAGTTCTGTAGACTAGGGATCACTATATGTACATATACACAGTCTATACCACTCGCTGGTTGACGAGATCTGAAGAACAACAACCCTATGAAGTTGTTGAAATTTTGCATGGTGAGTTCTCTAATGGTGCGGCACTTGTTTTTTTCTTATATTTCTTGCTAACTGAAGCGTTACTTTCGTTGAGGGGCACAGTGGACACACTAGGAACAACTGAATGACTTGGACTTTGCAAATGGCATTGCACTTGTGTCCCACAGCTAATGCAGGACTATTTCAGCGCAGCTTGGACTCAAAATAAATAGGAGCAATACAACAAAGAACATATCTCCATGGGTGGAAATACACTGGGGAAAATGGAAGAGGCGGAGGCCTTCATCTACTTGGGCAGCAGAAATGGTGGATCAGATGACAAGGCTGGAATTGGGAAGGCTGGGTCAGCATTTGTGGTGTTACCGAAAATATGTGACTCTAAGAAACTGAAACTAAATCTGCAAACTAAATTTTAAAATTAAAAATTTTAACACCAATGTCAAATCAATGCTATATTTTTGGGGCAAGTTGATGACGATAGACTGAATACTTTTATAGTCCATGCCATTTTAGCAGTATTTTGTACCTTCGGGAGTCTCTGAATTTGGTTTTCAGGTAGACCCCAAAAACAACTATTACAGTAATCTAATTTTGATTGGACGAGAGTGACTGCTTATCGCAGAACGTAATGGAATATGTCCTAAGAATTGAAAACCGATGCATTTGAAAATTATTATTATTATTAAGGTGGTTTTATATAGCGCAGTACCCCAGCCTAGGACTAGGCTCACTGCGCTTCACATAAAACATAGCAATTTCAGAAAATTATACATTCAAAAACAACAATTGGTAAAAGCTTGACATCACCCACCCAAATACCCCTGTCCACCCATGGACAGCATCCAACAGCATCAATCGTTGCTTATCAGTTAGAGGGGGGTGAGAATGAGTCGGTATAGTACAGTTTGAAAAGATTTTTAAAAATTTAAGTTTAAAAACGTTTAACTTGTTTGATTAATAAGCTAAACATGTAATGAAATGTTTTTCAGTTTTTCGTACACTTGTGTGTGATTACAAAATCAGCACAAAGTAAAATTAAATTATTTTTTTTAGGAAAGGGGGAATATAAAAAGTTGACATAATTAAATAGGGGGGTACCTGAAAGTTTGAAAGTTGTTGATGTGGGGGGGGGGGGGGATAAGGGGGTAAAAAATTGCGTTAAAATTGTTGACGGAATTAATGGACGACCCCCTGCTGATAAACCGTTGAAACTAAATTTTTGAAAAAGTTCAAATTATCTGGTGGGGGGGGGGGGATAATGGGGTAAAAAATTGCGTTAAAATTGTTGACGTAATTAATGGACGACCCCCTGCTGATAAATCATTGAAACTAAATTTTTGAAATAGTTCAAATTATCGTATAATATATAATCACAGCAGCGGCTTATGAATTTAAACAAAAAGTTTTTTTTACTGAATTTTAAAGAATAACCAAACATCACTTATTAGAGCAAAACGCATCTCTTAGACCGAAAATATTAAAGTTCATGTTCGAACAATTCATTTTATTTTACTATGATGCATTTTTAAAAATACAATTTAAAAAAAACACCTTTGACCCCTGCTTTATGATGAAAACAGTGCCCTCAAACTTTTAACGATGACATAATACACATAGCTTTACAAATAACTATATTTTTGAAGTTTTCAAGTAACCATTTGTTGTGTATTTGTTAAATTTATTATTATTTTATTTAGTTCATAATATGATATAATGCTAATAGAAAATCGAACACAGATGGCTTTGTACGGCGTTGCTGAAAATTTCCACGTTGGTATTTTTGTGAAAGAGCAGCTGGCAGTTCCGCTTTAGAGGTCGAATAGAACTTCCGTCATGCGTAGAAGAGTGTATCAATGCTATGGCTTACACATGTGGTGAGTGAAAAAAACTATTTCTGTTTTTAAAAAGCTCATTTCTATTGTTAGGATTCAATTTCTGCACACTCCTCATGGTCTTTTATACTCTAAGGTCCATTTTAGACAAAAATACAGACATTTTGAATTTTTCCATAGACTTAGTTTGTGATTTCATTGTGCTTTAATCAAGCTACCCTAAATCACCGTCTCACCACGATGTCTTTGAAAAAAATGTGGAATTAGTAAAGAATAGGCCTATTTCACTTAGCCCAGGTCCTATTTATTTATTTGAACTCATTATTTTAAATTCTAGTCGTTTTCAATTGTACAATAATGATTTGGGTTAGTGTGTATTCCTTTCAATTAAAAAAATCAAAGAATTTTAAAATGGAATAATTTTGTTGGATGTCAAGTACTGAACTATTTTGGGGAAAGAAATTAGTCCATTTGACTTTGAAAAGTTGGAGTAAATACATAATGAGGCTTAAAGTTTTTGGCGAGTTTTCAATGTCACGGCATTATACTATGAGCAGTTTTACTCTAAAAGTTATCTGCTGTGATGTTTTTTCTTCAGTATATAGTATATAAACCTAATAAGTTTAAAATAATAAGTTCACTGGCTTGGGTAAGCCATTGCAATTGCTATAATTAAGCCCAGTCTTTACTCATCATTACTGACATTATCCAGCACAGACATTATCCCATTAAGGGTTAAGGTAGAATGGGTCCTAGGCCTATTTTCACTGAAACAATCATCTAATTACTAAAAGCGTAATCATATAATTTGTTTACCAGCCCAATTAAGTCACACGACACAGGGTTTTGTATACTCTTACTACTCTTAGTAAAAAAAACTCTTAGACTTAGTGTTGAACTCGCTAAAGCTTTCAAGTAGATTAATTAGGCGCTAAAGGCACTAACAATGTTAGTGTTAGTAACAATTTGTGTATATAAAACAATATGGCTAGGGATAACAATACTTGTTCACGCACCGTTCTGCGCATGTCCTAAAATGTCGAAAAAGTGTGTTCTACAATATGGCGTACGGCTATACGGTATCTTTGGAAAATTGCATACTACGTAGCCTTTGTTTATTAAATAATGCTTTCCTCATCAGTGACGTATCAGTTTTTGTGTTCCGGTGATATATTGATTTATGCTACAAGATTTTTTGTGTATCACGGACAGTATTATTATAATGACTCGGTTAGTTTATAAATCGCATAAATACTTTTTTACTAGTAAAGCCACCAAAATAAGGTTTAGTTCCACCCAATCTACATTCATTGTAAGAGTTTTTTCATTTTTAGAGTTATTATCGTTGATCTGTCTATAAAAAGTTATGCATCCCACGAAGGAGTGGGGGTATGAAATTGTCTTTTTTTTTTTTTTTTGATCAAGAAGCCGGAAATGGCTGCTATCACTGTGATTCGTTAATGTTAAATCCTTTAAACAGCTAAATAATGATAAGACGTTTAAAATGAATAATTTTAAGAAAAGATTATAACCAAAGTTTAATTATGTAGTAACCAAGGGTTGGTTTTAAGTTTTATTTATTACGTTAAAAATTGTGTACGGTACCGGTAGACAGTTTATCGTTCTTCATAATTATTGAATCAATATTTAAATTTAATAGTGTTACAATAGTAATGTCAATAATAATAATCGTTTTTCTCTTAATAATTATTTCAGAGAATATTACTAAAATTAGGCCGATATATCAGTTATAATTATAAACAACTGTTATTATAATCCTATAATAGTCTATTTAGGCCTAAGCTTAATTTTTCATAATCATAATTCTATTACTAGTACTACTAGTACTACGACAATCAACAACCACACTTACTAATAATATATTTTTTAGTTAAGCCTATATATAACAGTTTTATTAAAATACATCAAATTAATAAACAAGAATCAAACAACATCATCGTTGTAATTATATTTTTATTAGAACATAGAAAAGCAGTACATAGACAATTATTTAATATATCAAATAACATTTTTTAATAAATTAGTCTCATCATCATAGATGATTTTGAGTAATTTTTATTTATAATTACATGCGTTCCAATTTATATATATAAAAAAGACTACTTACCTTTTTATAAATATAATTGATTTAAAATGTAAAACAAGCATAATAAAATTAGTTAAAATTCAATAAACATGTTATTTTTTCGTTTTTTCCTGTATAAATGATGATTTTCCCAATTTTTCTCTTCACTTTTTTCTGAACATACCCTCAAATAAATATTTAAAAAAATAAAAGTCTTGATGTTATGTAAAAGTTTTGTTGTTTATTGGGTTGTATATTGCATTGAGAATCTCTCCTGAAAATTTGGTAGCATTATCTTTTAAAATCCAAAAGTTTTGGGCAAAATAAGGCAGAAATTTGGAAAGTGGGTCACACGTTTTTTCATTTAAATACTAAGATAAAGAAGGGGGTTTTAAAAAATCACCAAAAAAATCATAACTCCACTTCTATAAAAGATAGAAAGATGAAATTGGTGTTGTTGTAAAGCTTATAGCTAGTCCTTTAAAATGATGTATCATTCATAGCAATAGGACTATATTTAAAATTTGTGTCAAAGTACCTAATATGGCAATATCAATATGGGTTGTGATATTAAGCTTTCAAGGAGATTAATTAGGCACTAACAATTTGTGTATATACAAAAAAATATGGGTTAAGCTTTAATAATAATAATAATGATTAAGTAAAAATGGAAATGCCTTCATCGGTACAAAAAAATGTATTAATTAAATTTACATAATATATATTTATATATAAGATAAGATTCTTTTATTGATCCAAATAAATGGAAATGTTTTTTGCACAAAAAATAAAACAATTTGAACTCAAAACATTTATAATAAATTATTTCAGCCATTCGATGAGTTCTCTTAGCAAAATCGAGGACTTATTAGTTCTCATTCAGATGTGTGACTTCAGAGGAAGCATGCCGGTAAATTCGTACAGATTGGGGAACAAAGGAATTTTTATATCTGTCAGTCCTCACCCTGATGGAAAGAATTCGCCCCAAACGGCCCGATCCTAAGTATCTGTGATGAAGAGGGTGGGATGTATCATCCAAAATGTGTTTAGTTTTCCAAAAACATATTTCTTGAAATAGATCTTCAGGTGAAGGATGTTTAGTTTGTGTTATGTTCCTAGCTTTCTTGATTAGTCGGTTTATGCAGTGTTTAATATCAGACGTCGAATTCCCACACCAGCCGGTAATACTGAAATTAAGCAGGCTTCCAATAGTTGCACTGTAGAATAAGTTAACAACTTGCTTGTTTATGCCGAAATTGTACAGTTTTTTGAGGTAGAACAGTCTTTGGTTGAATTTCTTATACAGCATTTGGCCGTGCACATGCCATGTTAGCTTATTATTAATGGTGACACCTAAGTACTTGTATGCCTCCACTTTCTCCTCATTTTGATTTTTATGTTGAGATCTGTAATCTGGTGTTTCCCCCTCCTGAAACCAACAACCATTTCTTTTGTTTTTGAGACATTCAACTGGAGAAAATTTTCATCGCACCAATTGATAAAGCTTGTAACTAAGTTGCGGCATAGGCCTTCTCCTTCAGATATTAAGCCAACAATGGTGGTATCATCAGCAAATTTTAATATTGGAACGGTGTTGCTTGAGCTTTGAATATCATTTGTATATATTGTATACAGTACAGGAGAGAGAATGCAGCCTTGTGGTGCCCCGGTGCTTATTTCTCTGGCTAGAGATACTTGGTTGTTTACTTTGACATATTGTGGTCGATTTGTTAAAAAGTTCACTATTCAAGCCTGAATATTTAAATTGACCCCTAACGAGGAAAGTTTCTTTATCATATGGTGTGGTTGGATAGTGTTAAATGCTGATGAGAAGTCCAAGAAAAGCACTCTGGCATATGTTTTAGGACTGTTTAGGTGGGGGTCAAGTTTTTGCTGTACGTCATTCAAAATTTCTTTTAGAATTATTGTCTCAGAACATTTTATGACAATATATATAATATCATGGTAAATTTTGGGTTAACCGTATGGGTTTTTCCAATGAGAATGTCACTTTGGGGAATCCCAACACTGAACTTAGGGTGAATTATGAATAGACCAATTGCAGGACCTGAACGAAGTGTGTGATAACTTTCCTATTCTTAACTGAGCATTACTCACATCATAAACTAAAATTGACCATCGATTGTTTAATATGAAGTATATTAAAATGAATTCCCATTAATTTTTTTTACAATTCAACTTGCATGTTTCAAAAGACATGAACAAAGACACATCCTTGCTGATACCCCAAAACCAAACACTGGTGGAAAAAAAAAAAGATGTGTGCTAAAAGTGATGTCTTTTGATGAGTTAAAAATTGAAATATCCATACCATATGTTATAACTTGGGCAACAAAAGGGAGATTACTGCTTAAATTGTATTGGAAATGGGTGTAGACGCAATAGCTTAGGAAATATTTGATGGCTTGTGTTTGTGTTTCAGAATGAATTTAGATGGCATTTAAACCGGAATATTTTCATTGGAGGTTTAAAAACCTGATAGAGTCAATATATTATAATTATCATAATTTTACATGTGCAAAATCTCATTCATAAGAGTTTGCCATGGGCAAAATTACTAATGGTAGGTGAGGGGAGACCCCTCCCTCCCCTGTAAGTACCAAAATAGAAACAAAGCAATCCTGGGGGGGGGGATGATAAAATTAGAAAACAAAAACTTGCATTAAGTAAACAAAAACATAAATATAGGCATTTTTTAATACAGTGCAGTAGACGGAAGTTGGGGGGACCTCTGAGACATAAATATGCTGTGAAACACATCGCTGGCCTTACTATTCCAAAATCAACCATATATTATTTAGGTTAATATATTACGTACAAGTTTAAAACACTAAACAGTAAATAATAATAAAAATTTAATGCATTACTCAAAGAAATGCTGATCAATCAAATTTGAACATGAAACATTTTCTTTTACTTATAGATTTCGGTGGTTTATAGATTATTACAAAAATTTAACATGATGTAAAAATTAAGAGAGGCATCTATACATTTATAGTCACTCGGAGCTGTAGTTTTCAGACCACTGGTTAAAGGGGAGTTGAAATGTAATGAGGAGATAAATGTAGAAGTTTGCAAAGAAGTGTTTGCAATGTAAGGGTATAAAGTTTTTGGATGTGAAAAGTTCGAGGAGAACACAGGAAGGGTTTAGTTTAATGGGGATGAAGTTGTGGATAGACATAGTCTGACATAGTGATGTGGGACAGGCAGAATGGGGTGTGGGGTGCTTAGTCAGTCGGTCTAAGTTTTAATTGAATAAAATAACTATCAGTAAGCTGAATAATACTTGGGTCTAAACTCTTTTCAGGATTTAAAAATTTATCTCGTAACAAAAAAAAGGGCTATCATTGTTTTTTCCAATGATAATCTTCTTTAAATGTCATAAAAATTATTGTTTAATTGTATTGAAGATATGGTAAATAATTCTGATCCATTATTTGTATTAACATTTTTATTAACATTTCTTTACAGATGTTCCTCAATGTTGATGGTATTTAGCACAGTGTTTCCAAATAAATAATTAAAATTAATATGGCTGCAACGTCAGCCATAAAAGGTGATCAGGAGTCTGAAAGTAGTCCTTGTGGAACTCAAAATAATAATATGCCCTTAAAAGCAGAAAAGCAGCATGATGGTGTTAAAAACAATGCTCTCAGTGAAAAGCAGACTTTGTCAGAGGATAATGGAAAACTACTGAAGGAGAAAACTGCTAAAGAAGAACAGGCTGCAAAGAAGTTTGTTGATGCCCCACTACCTGCTACAAATGCATGGGTCAGACGTAGTGCAACACTTACAACTGATCCAACTCCAGCACAGATAAATGCTGAGCCTGGAAAAGGTAAAGGATTTTAGCATTTGGTTGCAATATCCAGATGGTGTGATTAAATATGGAGAGAAAAAAATATTAATTTGGAGCTGTATAATTTCCATAATGAATTTGTTTGTTTTCATGTCTTCTTTTTAACCCCAAGACAGGGTTTTTCAAATACTCATTTTTATTATTTTTTTCTAGCTTCTGACCCAGCCCCAGTAGCAATAGAAAAATCCCAGGAAAAGACACATATTCTTGGAAGTGCATCACACAAAACTCCAAAATCTGCCAAAGGAACTTCAAATAATCATGAAAAATCAAGACCTGAAAAGGCAAAAGTAGAAAAAACTAAAAGTGACTCTAATGGGAATAAACCTGCAGTACCTGAAAATAACCAAAAATCAAAGATTAAAAAGTTCGGTGAAGACTATGTTGAGGCTCCGCTTCCTGCTGTCAATCCTTGGAAAAAACCGTCAGGCACTAATGTAGCAACCCCTGGTTCTGCTCCATTTGTAGTAGACCAAGATCCCACTCCAGCAGCAGCAGTCATGTCTTCTGTTCGTAATAAAGAAGTAAAAGCGGTAGTGCAACCACCTTTCGCATCAGGTTAGTTAAACTTTCCTAGATGTATGGCTGGATATTTGTCATTTTATAGACTGTTGTGTCCATTATGATTAGATAATTATTGACATATTTCTAGAAGATGTTGGTCTGGTAATATATGAAAGCATGTGCACTACAATATACCAAGTTAAGCTTTCTTACGATTTTTCCTGTGTTTTATTAATGCTTATTCTTCTCTTTCCCATACACATTATCACATTCTTCCATTGAAGATGATAATTATTTAATAAATTATGAAGTAAGATTTAAAACAATATTCAAATATTATTGACTGCAGTTGATATAAAGTTAAAAAATAAAGTTAGAAACTTTAAAACCAGAAAATAAAATGTAACCTAACAAAAAGTATGCATCATCATAAACATTATAAATAAATTAACTTGTAGCATATTAAGCTGCTTTAAATAAAATTTAACCTCACAAAAAGTATGCATCATCATAAACATTATAAATAAATTAACTTGTAGCATATTAAGCTGCTTTAAATAAAATTTAACCTCACAAAAAGTATGCATCATCATAAACATTATAAATAAATTAACTTGTAGCATATTAAGCTGCTTTAAATAAAATTTAACCTCACAAAAAGTATGCATCATCATAAACATTATAAATAAATTAACTTGTAGCATATTAAGCAGCTTTAAATATTTTTTGAAAGTCCAGAGTTATGCAAAATAAGTTACAGCAATATTACTTATACAAATCAATAAAAAATATATATGTTCAAGATGGGTTTGCAGCATATATTCATAATTATTTTTATTAATTTAAAAAAAAATTATGCCTGTTTCTAGTCATCTTAGGGTAAGGAGTTATGACCGAGCCAAATATTTGGTAGTGAACCATAACATTGTTTAATTTTGATTGCACAGATGCATACAATTTAATTAAAAAATATAGAGATACATGTAAAGGGAAGCTAGAGTAAATATAACTACATTTGATTTGCCAGGAAATCTGCCTCATGGAATCATGTAGGCAGAGTCTGGTTTAATTGACCTGTGAAGTGAAGCCACCATTAGCTCTGGTGAGTGGCGTGCCATTGATGAGCATAACACTAACATCAAAACCTGGTGTTGTCCAAGTGCTGATACTATGGTTGATAGTGGAAGGTGCACACCCTGAGCAACATCCCAGGAGTAGACATATTGTGTGTGTGTATAAAAAATATGCATCTTTTCTTCATTTTAAAAAGTTGTCTCCTCATTTTAATGAGCCAGAAGAAATCTGCTGTCGAGTCGACATATTACTAGTATCCAAGTTACAACTGTGGCTAGTTGGAAGCATTTTGTTTTGTCAAAAGTTAATTCATCTTTTAGAAATGGCAGCTTACCAATTATCTGCTGCACTTAATTGCTGCCACCTTATGTCTGTATACCATTTCCAACAAAGGAGAACCTCTTGTTGAGATTTCAGGCTTTAGGGGGAGATAACGTTATTTTAATTTTCAAGTGAGCTTTTAAGGTTCTTTAAAGTAAAATGTAAGGTGTTGCCAGTACATTATTTTTAAAAGTATTTTGATAATACATGCAATTGAGTTCATTTCCTTATACCTTGAACATGCTTATAACATGTGTTATAAATTCAGAAATTTAGTATTGCAGCTGCAGAGATGGCTATATTTTGTTGTAGATTGGTTTTATCATTAAACTATTTGGAATCATCTTTCTGTATTACAAATCTAAGGCATTGCATTTTCAATTGTGTTTTAAAAAATTGAAATTGGCTACTTTTGTTGAAAAGTGCCTCTATTCCAACTACTTCCTGATTCCTTAATATTTTTATTGGTTACCTTAGTGGCATCTTTATTCTGTAATCCCCACGCTGTGTAGACCGCGAGGTTTGTGGGATCAGACCTAAATTGAGTCGATTTTCTAATTATCAGTACTGACTTCTGTCAGAAATGTTTATTGGCTTTATGAAAAGCATTTTTAAAACCTCCTCACTCTGGGGAGCAGCTATGAGAGTGTACAGATTTATATATCTTCACTGATGTTAATCTGATGGAGAGACGTAGATGGGCCATATGTATGACTCTCACATAGTTAAGATTTGTGTGGTTGTTTATCCATGTTCATGTATAGCATATATGACTCAATTTACTCTCAAAGCTGTAGAAAAGGGGTCACCAAACTGCAGTTTATCAGGCCCTCTGACGGTACTTGAATTTTTGATAAAACGCATGGGACATGAGGCGTCATACAATTTAAATTCAATGATTATGTTTAACATTAGGTACTCTAAAAAAAATAATTAAAAATTCAAAAAAATATTAGTTATGTATAACAAATTTCAAATAAAAAGATATGAAACCAGAATAAGCTTTCTAGCTTAAGCTCTTTTTGAGCTATGGTTTGGTCTTTTTTAACGCTAGGCTACACCTACACATTTTGTGACCCCATTCCACTGAACTCAATATGATAATTTTATATAACTTTTATTTCAGGATTAATCATAAATGCACTGAGTATTTAAAGTTATAATTATAAAATTAATTTTAACAATATACTGCAATTTTAAATAAATTATGTCTTATTTGGCTATGTATTATTACATTAAATACGTTTTGGACATTTTGTTTGCCAAGTCTAACCAAGTCCATTATATATACACGCAAAGCATATACATTACACAAAGTATATAGTGTATATAAGGCATTGTAATGCAAGGCATCCCTTAAAATTACACTGTTTCAACTTTTGCACATGACTAATTAATTAAAGATTTTTATGACCAATCTGTGTTTTCACACAGCACATTTATTCTCTTATGAATAAAACTATGAAAATAGCACATGCAAATGACTGTGAATGGTTGCCCATGACAAAGTTTTGCATGGCAAATTGATCATTTATTTATGGATTCTAACTGGTTTTTAAACCTCAGAATAAAATATTCTTGTTTAAATTACTTCTAAGTTCACTCTACAACACAAATTATCAAATATTTTGATGCAAATAGTGGTAGTAAATAAATATTTCTTAGTATCTGAATATTCAGCCATTAAAAAGTGTGCGTGGTTGAAATGTAGAGAATTTTTTATGCTCCAGCGTTTGTCATTTTATTAGTTTTCTGTCGTGTTGTGAAAAAAGTTTGGCGACACCTGCTTTAGAAAATTCGGGCATTTGTCTGTTGTCTGCTGTGAGGTCATGCGAAGCATTGCTAGAGCAGTCTACACTGCTGTGAGGTCATACAAAGCATTTCTAGGGCAGTCTACACTGCTGTGAGGTCATGCAGAGCATTTCTAGAACAGTTTACACTGCTGAGAGGCCATACAAAGCATTTCTAGAGCAGTCTCCATTGCTATGAGGTCGTACAAAGCATGGATAGAGCAGTCTACACTGCTGTGAGGTCATGCAAAGCATTTCTAGAGCAGTCTCCACTGCTGTGAGGTCATACAAAGCATTGCTAGAGCAGTCTACACTGTTGTGAGGTCATACAAAGCATTACCAGAGCAGTCTCCACTGCTTTGAGGTCATGCAAAGCATTTCTAGAGCAGTCTCGTCTCCACTGCTGTGAGGTCATACAAAGCATTGCTAGAGCAGTCTACACTGTTGTGAGGTCATTCATACAAAGCATTACCAGAGCAGTCTCCACTGCTTTGAGGTCATGCAAAGCATTTCTAGAGCAGTCTCGTCTCCACTGCTGTGAGGTCATACAAAGCATTGCTAGAGCAGTCTACACTGTTGTGAGGTCATACAAAGCATTTCTAGAACAGTCTACACTGCTGTGAGATAATACAATGCATTGCTAGTGCAGTCTACACTGTTGTGAGGTCATACAAAGCATTACTAGAGCAGTCTCCACTGCTTTGAGGTCATGCAAAGCATTTCTAGAGCAGTCTCGTCTCCACTACTGTGAGGTCATACAAATCATTGCCAGAACAGTCTACACTCCTGTGAGGTCATACAAATCGTTGCTAGACCACTGAGAGGTCATACAAAGCATTGCTGGACCATTCTCAACTGCTGTCAAGTTTTACAAAGGATATGTGTATAAGACAATGCTAGAGAAATCTTTGCTGCTAAGTCTTACAAAGCATAGGTTGTACAAGGCAATGCTATAGCCACCAAGTTATCCAACTGATTCAGCCTATACACAGTTAATGAGCAAAATCGAAGTTGTTAATATTGTCAACATTTCACCCACGTTGATCCTGGTTAAATTGTCATCCCTTCAATGTTATATCTCGTCAACTGCTTCAGACAATAGGCACGAATTATTTGGTGATGTCTTTTGAGACATCGCAGTACCCACTAAAAACATTTTCTTAAGATGTTGCTTATTAAGGACAATTGTAGATTAAATTTAAATGCGATCATTTCCCTGTTATTTCACAAAAAGCGCCCCCGTTCTTCTTTGGTTTAATAACTACAGAATCGCTCGATATCTATTCAGTCCTTTATAAACTGACCTCTTCATTGGTGATGCACTCTCACCTTACTAATCCAGGAGTCGGTGTTATATTGAATATTATCACTGTGTTCAATTTTATGAAAAGATTTATCAAATTCGAACTATTTTTGTGCTGTCAGTGTTCGATAATCGTTTAAATTTAGGTCTGTTCCAAGTCGCCCCTGACTGTAAGCATATTTGAATTTTTTTTTTAAATGAAACTTTTAACATTGCTTTTGCCCGGAAGATTTGTATCTTATTTCAGGCTTTGTAATTCTGCTACCTCTTCTGCTCTTCTGATAGTCGTTTTGGAATACACACGTCTCCTATGTCACCGCTTGACCCTTGGTCCTCATTACGTCATCAAATCCCTTTACGCTATAGCTGGTTTAGCATGTCTGTTACAACAACGGAGAGTTGTCTGTATTGATTGCCCTCCCCCAAATGCTTTTGGGCTGTTGTGTTCAAACTGGTTCTCCTGTGCAACTGCCGCACGCGATGACTTTGTACTGTAAACGTGGTCAGCCATCAGGTCACCCATTACTAATTGTTTGTTGGTTATATACGCGTAAGTGTAATTCCCCCCCCCCCCTCCTATTCCACATATGAAATTATTGGACCACATCCCCAGATACACGGCGAAATGAATCTTCTTTGTTTACGTTATTTCACTCCATCCCAAACTTCTTCCCTATCCATTCCCACTTTTTTTTTTATAAAATCTAATTATTTGGTTATTTCTGGTCAAAGGGCGTTCAGACAACAAAATGTCCGTGCTATTTTTTTTCTTCTGTTTTTTTGTTTTACGCTGCAAGCTTCCATAATTTGTTCCTGAATATTCCTAAGGAAATAATTGAAAGCAATGGTCTCCAAACGCTTTGAACCCATGCTTAAAAAGTTATGGTTACATTCTCTTACCGTCCTTTACAGGATTTCGACTAAAACATTTGTATTAGTGGTTTGAATGGGGGCACTCAAATGGCAGTAGAGGGCGTATCCAAATTGTGTGTGGTCGTCACATCATGGGCGTCCATGTACACACGGTTTGAATTTATTAATATCTAATATAGCATGAGTCCCCTTGTGAAATCCATAATTTGTCATTGTTTAGACAAAGGGTTTCAAAATAGCACGGCAATCTTCCGTGATTGTCTTCATTACACTGTTGCTTTGCGTTGTCACATTAATAGGAACAGAAGTTCACCGCCAAGTTCTTTCAGTGACGTAATTTGTAACCCAATACATATAATCTGTTGGTGGTAACTTAAGTAACCGGAGTTTTTCAATAAAGATACTTAATGTAGTTTCTTTTTATACATGGATACTGACAGCCTAGGGGAGACAACTCGTGAGATGATATTCTTATGGTGCTTTGGTTCACTGTTGCATCGTTTAATGGTCTTGTGGTTGACTTCATCATTGTCTTGAAATAAAATTGTGTGTGGATCTACCCCATCTCTCTCTCTCTTTCTTTCTCTATAGTTTGGCCGGGGGGGGGGGGATAAGCTAATTTGTAATTGTTACGAACGCAAGTGGGTATTATTTAAACGTACAGGCGTAATCGTAGGGGGGGGGGTTCTATACAGTTGATATATTGCGTCCAGGAAAATACATGGATTGCGTTCAAGCCGTGTGAACGAAATAGTGGAACAATGTACCCTGAAGCTTGAGATGAAAAGATGGGACAATAATATAGCACTTGTCTTCGGACTGCTAACTTACCCACTTCACGTAATCCTATCAACTGAAACTTTGCACATAGATTCGTTCCCGATGAAAATACATTGTCACAAATAACTGGGGCGGAGGTGCAGGACAGAGCTCCATTGTGGTTAAGATAACTTATTAGATAGACGGAAATTGCTGTTGCTTTAGGGACGGCATTGCTAAAGGGTTGGAGATTAAGGTTAATAGATTGTCTAATCTTGAGATAGAGGGGATTGTTTTTTTCCATGACTTCGCATGACAATTTTTGGGTTAACAACGGGAAGTTCTAATTGACCGGAAATTAGGGGGCAGTGGTGTTTATAGATAGCATTCCTGGACCACCTATGGGGGTAGAGAATCGCATATAAGACAGAACTTTAGTGAAGTTAGGGAGTTGAGGTAGAGAGAGAGAGAGACAAGAGCTGAGAGAGCAGTTCATAGGGAATAGTTGCTAAGAGATCAGGAGACCACAGTTGACTAGAAGAACATAGAAAAAGTTGAGACGAAACAGTGAACAGTCATAGCTTTAGAGATTCATATAGAATAGCTGACAGTTAGTGAAGACTATAGAAGAGCTTTTTATTTGTGTAATAAATATAGTCCATTTTATCATTGGACACCTGGAGTTTGAGTTGTTGGATTTCGTTCAAGTCTACGTTGTGCTTTGCCTGTCCCAACGCCTAGACACCCACAATATATACCACAGAGAGGAGCGGTCCTGTACTGACCACTACTAAGTCAATATAGTTTGTGATAAGTCGAGACCGGAGGCCTCCTCTGTAACAACCGTTTGGTGACATACATTTTATCAAATTTTCAGCCCCACTCCACCCCCAAAAATTAGTTTTAACTCTGCCTGGTGGCTACCAGATGCCACTGATTTTAGGAAGTGAAATTCCCAAATAACTGCGCTAAATGAGATTCTTAAAAATATCTCTTTGGTGCAATATATTTTCTTTTGTGTTATAGAAATGATAGGTGTAAGAAATCTGCGGTGTTAAAGTGGGTGGGACATTAGAAAATTTAGTTCATGGGTTTGAAAAAGATGTGGGGTTTGCGAGCTGGGGTGGGGGGGAGAGCACTTATTGGGAGTCTTATAAATAAAGTGCGTTACTTGAATGCATGTTTTGTCAAATTGCTGGATATTACATTTTATAAAGTATTTATAAGAAAAACTTTAGGTGTTGGTTAATTGTTGTCTTTTCATTTCAAGCTTCAATATTGCGTCATTTGCGTTAAAACCATGTCCCATTTTGTGTGTTTTTAATGGTTTACCCGAAATAAAATGAGGCCGCTAGTTTGGTCAAGAGGGAAATATAGTAAGAAAACACGAAAGCAGCACATGGCCTGCGGTACACAATCAACGGTGATGTGGACCCCCCGCACACATCGTCCGTGTGTTATTCCCAGGCCAGCTGATGCAGCATGTGCCGTCTGTCGCGCTGGGTTTGGCAGATGTGACGTCTCCGTGTCGTGGTCTCGCCTCTCCACGGATTTACCTAGCCCAGTTGGCACAACTAGGCAAACATGATGAAGTCGGTTTGGATGCGTTTGGGTACGTAAATAGAAATACATTTTTGTTATTACTTGTGTTAAAGGAATATTATTGCCTTAATATAAAACTATCTGCAGGCCTACTTTGTTTACGTCAAATAATCTTATCCATTTTGATATAACGCTGAGGCATGCTTTCCCATAAGTCTATTATCTTCAACTGTATTTTTACGACACGAGGGAGAAACCAACATATGGTACGTTTTTTTTATTTCACCGTGCTTGCAGTTCATACAAAGTTCATCTATGTAAGGGCTACTTACAATTTTAAACAACACGAAATATTTTGCCTGTCATTAGGGCTTATTACATTTGACAGCATTGACGCCAACTTCACATTTTTAACGAAAGTAATGAGGACTTTTTTTGTTGAATATGATTATAGCCATAGTGATGTGTCAGTTCATTTTTAAGTTAGCAAAAACTTTTGGTCAGATGTTTTAATAAAAAGATGGCTAGGGGGGGATATGTACATTTTTAGTAAGATCTTGCTTATTGGCAGTATATAATAAATTGTATTAAATTTTAAATGCTTGAGTTTTAGTGAATGTCATTTTAAGACTATTAAATAACCTTAATATAACCATTTGTGCGGAATACTATCTAATGCAAACGTTGCACTAAAGTGATATAATTTGTACATGCAGTTATCCACATCTATATTTTATAAATAATATTTATAGGAGAAGATAGGATAGGAGAAGAATTCTAAATGATATTCAAGAATATCATTGAGAGCATAGATAGAATTTTAGTCCACATGTTTATTTAAATATATTATATTATATATATATATAATATAGTTGTTCGTCCGTCGAAGTCGACTAGGACCATCGAGTCATCCGGTTAAGGGGAGGTTGGGATTACGGTGAGCTCGTAGGTGGCTTGCTAGATCGATCCTTGCTCAGAATAATCTTTTACACCATGGGCATGGAATAGTTGCTTCAGACGGTAACCTAATGTTGCTCTTTCTATTATATATATATATATATTACATATATGCTTTAAAAAATAGTTTTCCAATGTTTTAAACAAATTCTATTGGTTGAAATTAGATATTATTTTTTTAAACAACAAATATTCATACTGCAAAATAATTACTAAGTTGTTGTATGCTGTTAAAGTCTAAAATTTATGTGTATACATAAACACACATGCCATATATAAATATGAGCTATGTAAGTGTAGTTTCAATTATTGTCTACTGCATGAATGGATGTAGACAGAACTTGGTACACAAACTCTTGATTATCTGGATTTAAATATTGGTCGATTCTGAACTCAGATCCACTATTTTGGGGCATAGAGCTCCAATTTTTTTTCCTTACATAGGTATGTTTGTTCCACATTATGACACTTGGCACTTACATCCAACCTCCAGAATGTAATACTGTCGTGTTTTTTTTAACTTACAAAACAGGATTCGGGCCTGTGGCCCTAAATTTGTTTGTTTAAAAAGAGAATAAAATTTATTTCTGTTCCTCTTTTGCACGTGAGAAGTCCCTGACTATTTTCAAATTGTGGCCTGGACTTGTGCTTTACTTAATTTAAAGTGAGGGAGAGTTGGTCAATTCTTTATTCTCACTCTCTTGTCCATGCTTATTTGATCCAATGGCAAGACTTAGTCAAGACAACTGGTAATAGTCCTGGATGCAGTAGATAACCAGCAATGTGTGTTTCACTGTGCTCTTTATGTGCTCTATATATGTCGCAGGGGTTGTTGGAATTTTCATCATGTCATTGTCATACTGCCTACGGGACCCCATCTGCGAGTGTGCCTCCAAGGTTGGCATCCAAGGTTAACAAGTCCCATCTTCCTGGGGTGTTGGTGATGTTTTTGTTTGTATAGGTGTTTTCTGAGGATCAAAGTCTATTCCACCATCTTCGGATTGACTTGGTTTAGATCGCTCAGCCAACCAGCACATTTTACTTGATATGAGCTATATAAATATAGTTTCAAACATAGCTATTGCATTGGTAGATGGAATTAGACCAAATTTGTCACACTTACAAAGTTGGTAAACATTATTGTTCGTCCTTACATGCAAAGATGACCAAGGCTTGAGTAGTAGCCTTGACTTGAGCAATATTTAGTTAACTGACAGCCTCACTCTCTCCTCCTTGCCTATTAGATCCAATGGCAAGACTTAGTCAAGATGACTAGAAATAGACCAGGATGCAGTGCATGACCAGCAGTGTTTCTTGCATCTTTTTAACAGTATCATTTTTGTTATGGTCACCAATTACATGTGACAGCCTGGTTTCTTTCATTGACTGACATTAAAACTGCAATATCAACCATCATCAAAGTTGGTCATAGCTGCTGCTGACACTAAATGATTCAAGTTAAGTTTGGTTAGAGTCCATTCACCCTAATGGCCGTAAATTTTAAAATAATCGGTATCTACCATTAGGTTTTGCACTGCTGTACCCATCATGAAGGGTGATGTTTTATTGACATCTTTTTTTAGTGTTGTGTACACATTTTTAATAAGTCTGAATTTTTATTTTTGCACAATGGTGTACCGTCTAAAATATTTAAAAGTTTTATAACGTTAATTTAACTCTTTCTCTCCGGAATTATTTTCCACGTTCTGACGGAATTATCTATTTTGGGTTTTTGTTACTCACTACAATGTTGTCTCTAAACCTTCATAACTTTTTTGCTTTTAATCAGAAAAAGTTAATTTTGGTATGGAATTAAAGGGAAATGCATGCTCTTTGCAAGCAAACAAGACTTGGGTTTAAATTTTAATAAATAAATGTGATTGTGATTTAAGGAAAATAAAAATTTATTTTATAAAACTCACCAAATGTTCACAAAACGCTAATTCCAAGTCACACGAAGAGAAATATATAATCCAAAGTGTAACAAAAATGTTTTTTTTTTCCTGAACTATATCCATATGTGCATCACAAATAATAAAGATCAACTTTCAAAAAAGAAAAAAATTAAACCTCAAGAGCACATTATCCATTGTCACTGCCACACACAAATTTGCAAAAAAAAAATTAACTAATTCCACTGGAAACAATCTGTTGCTATTTATAAAATAATTTCAGTGTATTCTTGCATGTACTAACATTTATAATGGTAAATAGAAAATGTACCATACATTTGTTACATAATTCCATCCGGGTTTAGCTATAGGAAGCCTAAAAAACAATCCATATGGATGTGCCCTTGAGCTGGGGGCGGGGCTGGTTGTTCATCAGCTGATGAATTACCAGTTTCATTATTTTGTCACTAGCACTACTAATACTAGTACTAGGATTATAATCATACGATTCAACAGAATCGGCATCTGCGTCTGAAATCATAAAATAACTGTCAGAATCATTGTCAGAGTAATATTTTCCACCTTTATTAGATCGATCACCACATGGCTCAGGTCAAGATTTCATGTTTGTAAACAAAAATAAAATGGACAATCAAAACAAAAAATTCGTTCTTCGTTCAAACACACAAAACCTGATGTTTATCAAAGGGAAATCATTCTAGAATTGATTTAAAATAACTAAATACCAATAGCTAAGAAAGAACCGAAATTAACAGGTTTTTATGCAACGATCCCATCGTCGATACGCCAAAATCTTCATTTCATGATGATGGGAGCGTTGATCCGGAGGGAAAGCATTAAGTTAAATACCACCATAAATTTTTAATGTAATTAAATATCTAAAAACCATTATTCAAAAATATAGTTGGGATGGGAGGGTCAAACATTTTGCTTTGATCTATATAGTTCAAGGGTGTGGAAAAGGGTAATGTTTATTTTATGAGGATACCAATATCTCAAATACTGATGGGATTTAGATTTTCTTCAAAAGTTAATATGTTAATCATTTGCCAAAAAATGCAGTTCATTGAAAAAAATCAATAGTGTGTAAATTTTTATGAGGATACCAATTTCTTAAAATCTGATGGTTCAAATATGATATTGGGATTCTTCTTTGTAAAAAACAGTAAAACAATGTCATATTTATTTACCAGAAAATGCTCTTCAGGGACATTGAAAATGGGGGTACATTTTAAGAAGATAACAATATCTCAAAATCCGATAAAGTTACAGATGTAACAAAATATTGGAAGGGAAACAAAGTTAAAATAAATGAAACTTGACAATAGTACCAACAAAGACCCCTAATTATAAATAGATGGAGCACAACATATTTCCATTATTATCCCGATAACACAGAGCAATATCTTCTTATAGCTTTATAAATTTTAAACAGAGACATAGTTATTTAATTGTGCAAGAAGTTTTCAAGTACCATAAACATTTGTTCAAATGCATACAGTAATTTAAACAGTAATAATATTTTAGTTCTATAACCATTTTCTGCTCTTTGAATAATACACCTTTTTTTTTTAAACATCAGATCCTACAAAGGAAGCCAAACCACCAGAGAATGCCTCGAATGAAACCATACACAATAAGGTGAACTATTTTGGAAGTTATGTTAAATTATTGCATATGAATCCTATTTTTTACCTGACAGCTATGTGTATTTCTAAAATTGTTGCATATCAAGACAATGTTGTAATGCATGATGTAAAAAATATTTTTACAAATCTATTTTTTACAAATCATTTCAAACCAACTTAATATTTGTATCTTTGATGTGATTAAAGTATTAAATTATAAGCTTTTCAAAAAATTGTATTACTAATATATAATGTAAAATATGTTGTATATAGGCCACTGGACCAGTCCTTGTAGATGATAATTGGCCAGCATTGCATGAAGTCAAAGGATCTGAGGTATTTTTTTAAAAACTTTAAATAATCTTTTAATGTTATTCTGGCCTTTATGAAAACACCTTATACTATACAGGCATGTCATGTATAGCAACATCCATTAACTGATGCAAGTGTGTGTCATTTCTGTCATTCAAAAATGTTTGTACCATTATTTTGTGATTGTAGTGCAATGGGTAATGAGCTTAAAAAATTTGATTCCTGTTTTGGCATACACGTTACGAAATAGAGATTTTTATGATTGTATCAGACCTGTTTACTCTTACGATTTTGGCATACACTGTACCATTTTGAGGTGCATACATTATATATACTGTATGCTTATTTTTTTACTTTTAAGATAATGTATTGAACGATTTTGTGTTGATATTGTACGATTTTAAGTATTTGAGGGTAAACAGGTCTGTTGTATGACAAGACCTGTCAGAACCAGGATTTAAGAGACTGGGCAGAAAATATATATTCCGGTAGCTTATCCGATTTTTAAAAAAAAAAATTGTTTGTTAGTTTTAGCTCCTTTCTGCATCCAGCGGTGAATGGATCGTGAAAAATTATTGGTTTTGGGCCATCTATAATTATATTGCATTTGCCCTACAAGGGGAAGCAGGGTGGTGTTGATTTAGCAGATTTTAAGTGGGGGGGGGGTGTTCGGATGTGTCTTAAATTTTTAAGGCTATAATAAACACAGCCACATTTTCATAATGATAATGATGATGGTCTTATTAGTGTTTTCATAATGAATGTGCTAAATATGGTTTCGTTCTGCTGAACTGTATAAATTGCAAAAACGGTGTAAATTTTGTTTTTTAAAATTTATTTCATGATATAAAAAAGGATATGCATTCTCACATGTTAGCACAATAACATTAGATTTCAAAATATTTTATAAGATCTAGGATGTCCTTTGAAATATATTTGTACCATTTCAATCCCCCTGCCTGATTCCAACACTTCTCTTCCTTTCCCTCATTTACAGCTCATGGTGGTAATAAGGCTATGAATTATGATAATATGATCTGCACATTTACACAAATATTAATTGATATATCTATAGAAGAAACAGAAATAGTTTGAATGAAAACAAAAAACATCAGCAGATTGCAATATAAACGACAGTCTGTCATCTACTTTTGGAAGTGACTTTTTTTGTGTGTGACTTCAGCTTGACTTGAGGGGCGATGGGAGTAATTATTGTATACATTATAATGTATGTTTACTTATTGACTATTGTGATATGGATATTACCATTTTTGAGATGCTATTGTACTATTTTGGGGGGTGACCAGGTCTAGTAATGTGAGTAAATAACACTATCGTATAGTACCGCACTTATTGCGATCCACTTATAATCCAAACCCCTAACTTTCTGTTTGAAAAAAAAACTTAAGTGGTCTGTATAATAATATCTGTTAATCTTGTTTCATAACATTATTAATATTACCACACGAATTAATGAAATAAATATTTATCATACTGATACAACTATGCAAATAACCTGTCAAAATGGGCGCTACTTAGAGAATAATAATTTCTCTATGTCCAGATACGATGTGTGCTCCATTGTGGAATACAAGTTGGTCAAGAAGATTTGGTTGCATATACATTTTTATACAGTGTATATAAGTTAAATGAAACATTTCATACAAGTGTGTATGAGACTAACCCCTTGTTTAAAATAGCCTTTTACCATTAACTTCTTACATTAAATGCTGAAATATATGTTGTATAAAAACACTTGTATGTACTAATTTGTCACACAACTTGTTCTTCTGTATAAGCAGTTAGTGGAAACAGCAACAAAATTGAAAAAAAAATTCAAATTCAACTGCTTAATTCTAAGAAGTATGACATACCCTTCAAACTGTTCATAGGGTTTGGACAAAAAAAACAACAAGTTTTCTGCGTTCAAAGAAGCATTTGCAATCAGACTCAGTAATAATCTTGCCATATCCACATACAATTCTGTTCCAGCAAAACCAAGCCATGCCTCAAAAAGCTTCTAAATCTTCTAAGGTCAAGGCCAACTCTACAACAACTACAGCTGTTGCTTCACCAGCAACCAATGTGGCGACTAATTCTACTTCCTCGAGTGGAGGTGACTCTCAGTCAACTGCTAATGTAGATGTGCCCACTAAGTTTTCTGCTGATGGTGGTCAAGCTCAGGTAATTCTTGAGATCAGTTCTCTATTTTTATTTGTACTACTGGTTATAGCCTGCCAAACAATGACGGTGACATTGCGTGAACTACCCATCTCTGACAGTTACTTGACAAAAACATTCATTCGTAATCACACACCCACCCCAACCCTAACGCTCTTGTCTTTATTTTTTAAGAATCCCATTAGCCCAGTTAAAGTGAATTTTTTTTGGCACTCTATTGAACTCACCATACATTCTTTCATACCTAGAGAATAATATGAATTGACATAACACCCCATTGTTATAAATGTATTACAATTTTAGAACACATGTGCCAATAATGTTGTAACAAAGCTTTAAGATTCTTTTCAGGTTTATAAGTTAATACAGTTATTTTGCCTTGTAAAAATGCTAATAATGAAACCTATTTTGTACAGGCTCAACTTCAAAGTGATTCTGGGGGTGATGATTCCTCAAAAGAAAACAAAGAAAACTCAATGAATGGAGATGAATCCAACAATGCTGTGAAAACAAAGAAAGGTAAAGTCTGCCTTTTAACGCCTTGCTGACATTAGAGTGTGACTTTTTGTGTAGCCAACTTGCTTCTTAGTACAATTTCATCATGTATCGACTCCCGCAGTATGTGCATTTACTGAAGGGGCAGTTCAGGCTCTATTGTTGTCAAAAGGAAAAGCACTATTCTAGGGGCAGCGTTTCGCAAACTTTTAAGTTTGGAGGACCGGTGGACAAATTTCCCCCTGCACCATTGCCAGAGTTAATAATTATTGTTCTTTTTATTTGATCTTAAATTATTTTAAAATATTTTTTTATCCATATCAGCCAACTCTTAATAACTTTTGCTATATGTTTGCTATTAATGTTGTTTTTTATTTTTTGTTTTGTTTTTTATTTTTGTGTTTGTTTAGGTTTTTTTTAAAATAAAAAATTCAACAGCAGCTTTAGACATACTATAACTTTAATTTAAAATAATTGGGAATGCAGCAAAAAATATTGGAGGAACAACATTTAAGCTCGCAGTGACTATTTAATGAGAAATGTGGGCATGCTTTTTATTGACAAGAAAACTAAGTCATGGCTGGGTTGTAGACAGTGCTTTATGCAGATGACTAATATTCATTCTGTCCCTTTCCTTTGTTTTAATAATGTTCTGTGGTGAAAATTTAGTTTAACATAGGTAAGTTGAAGAAAATGGGAAGAAATTTCACAACAATTCCAGAAGGTTCAGGATATTCTGTTTTGACATCAATAAAAAAGATGCTAATAATGTCATCTTCAATCCTTCATCAGCAGCTAGATCCAACAACTTATCATGCATACTTGTGCCTTTTTAAGATTTGAAGTTTTGAGCCTACGTATTCAAATCAGCCTTTGAACTATAAAAAGAATGTCGGATCCATCTAGATCAAATCTGTGGAAAGTAAAATGGAAACGGTCAATTAATTTGGTCAAATGATCTGTTATGATGCATCTTGTTAGTGTGTACCCTGGGTGCTAGTGTGTCGTGAAAATAGGTGATAAAAATGTTTTGTAGCTGGAAATTATGGCACATTGTTCCCCTTAGTCATGTCGATTCAGTCGCCTTGTTCAATTTTTATGTGTGTTATATGGCATTCCATTTTTTCCAACAAACTTTACTGCAGTTTGCCAGTTGAGCATGATCTTTTTATGCCAAAAAATGCTTATTGAATTGGTTTTGCCTTGTTTTGTGTGGTCTTTTGATAGGTTTCATATTCCTTTAAAATTTCTGGCATCATGAGGTTGCCCAGGTTTCACAGGATTGTATACAATGCTGTGTAATTATATGCAAAAGGCAATCTCGATTTTTAAAAAAAAAACGTATATGCGGAAACAAGACCCTAACATGTACATTATCCTCCAGTTTCTTGACCAATGTTTTGCGTGACTGGCAACGTTAGGCTCATGAAGTGGTACTGGTTTGAGGACCACCTTTTTGGGGAACGCTGTTCTAGGGTATACATTCACACTTGATGACAAGCACTAAATTCTTTATTTACACTTGATAAGGGCAAGGTCACACTTGCTCTATAAGATCCTCGCTACACTGTCTTTACGACAACTGTCATCTAACCAACTGCCACTGACAAACTAGCACTTCCACAGTTCACAATATGACAATAACTAACTATAAAACTGTCAACATAACTTAACCATACTAACTCACAACCTATGTACAGGCAGTATTTAAAACCTCACTTGTTTATTGACCTTTCATAACCCGACCAATCTCAACTGGCCCACACAAAACTATCACAACTCATGATCAACTATTCCATACACAACCCGACCATGCTCACAAAGCCAGTTCATAAAAATTGTTATATTTTTTTAGGCACAAAACCAAAATGGCAGCGGATGGAAATTGATCATCTTAAATCTGATCGTCGCAATAGGAGAAGTCGGAGCCAAGGAAGACGGTTCTCTCCCAATCGCCGTGATGGTAAACGTGCTGGTGACCGTTTCCGTCCTGAAAGTCGCAGATCTGATGGTAAAAATTTTGAAAACAATCATTTATAGCTTTTATCTTTTTTAATCTTTTATAAAATGTTCTTTTGATTTTCCCTAGCGTTGTTTAGACTAGTATGGATACATTGCACTGAAGAGAAATGAAATTTGGAAGGAGTTTCAACCCATGTTTTATTTTTAATTTTAATGTTTACCTAGTGTAAAAATGTATTTCAGTTGGTCCAGATTCCCAGAACTGGAGAGAAAACATGTTGCCCCAAAACACCACTACAGCTACAACTACTACGAGTAGCACTGAACCTCCACGTAGTGGAAGCAGTGCAAGCGGGACTTTTGGGGGTGGACGAGGAGCTAGAGGCCGTGGTGGCAATCGTGGAAATATTCGGGGTCGTGGTGGCAGAGGGAGAGGTGGTGTCAGAGATACCATGTCTCCACCATTCCAAAGTGAGTTAAGATCAGTGTTCTGCTGCCTGACCATTTGAACTAGCCCTATGGAATGTTTTATCCTAACTTTTGTTTCTTATTATTTTTTTTAATTAACCAGTTTTGTTTAATATGTCCTTGTAATTTATACCATGTGCCTTGTATGTATATATTGGTTTCTTTTTTAAAAAAATACCGAATTGGATTCCACTTTGGTAAAAGACATACGAATTTCACAAGGTCACCCTGCTACATTCCTTTGTTCCATGAAGTAATATAGGTGTTACCCTGGAGTCTCAAATTCATTTGATATCAGCCATAATCTCTTTTTACAATGGTTGTTACAAAATTTGAAGTTAGGTAAAATTGGCTACAGAGTAGTAATTGGTATTGTATGTGCTTTATGCTTTCTCTCCTATTTAGCTACTCCTAACAACTGGAACCCTGATCAGGCCTTTCCCACAATCCCAACAGACCCTGAAACTATTCAAGGTTCTTTTTATTTACTTGTCTTTCATATATATTCCAATGTTCTTTTTTTTTATATTCTCATGCACTTGGTGAAAGGAGCTCTTTTTACTGATCTTTTCTTTTTTTAACCTTGATGATTAGGCCCAATATTCCTTAATGTTTTATGTATATATATACACACACACACACATATATATATATATATATATATATATATATATATATATATATATATATATATATATAATCTACTACTTGTTATAAAAATTTTGATAATTTGATCCTACTTCAAAATCATTTAGTACTTAAGGATAACAAAATCCTGGAATGTGTTAAATTTATGAGTAATGAATTTAATAAATGATAATGGTCTTAACCACCTTAATGTGTAACATTTTACTCCTTTTTTTCTCCCCATGGTTATTGGGCTTACTTAGTCTTGGGTCTCATTTGCTTTGTATTAAAATTCTTTGGAAAACTAGTGGTTTATTTTCTTTCTGGTTCTTATTTTGTTTTCTAGCATTGTTTCTATAGGCATTTGTTCTTTTCTTCTAAAGCAGCTCCCTGGAGTGCAGGCTTTAATCAGGTTCAAACAATACCTCGCGTACCTCCTATAAATCCAGCAGGTTAATATATATTTTTTTTTCTAAGTGTTAAATTTTGTGGTTTATCTTTAAAGAATGGATACATTTCTACCAAGTCCTGTTAAGGCTACTATAATACAATGCCACTACTACTAGTCTTGTTTAATACTTGTTAATTATCTGCAAGTTAATACTTAACTTCAATGCAAGAGACAGTGTCACTTGTATAAATAATCAGCACATGTTATGTGTGCATAATTTTACACCCAAATATTGAAAACATTTATTTGTTTTAAAAAAAGAGAACTTATTTTTTAACTAAAAAAGATTTAAAAAAGAAACAAAATAACTCTTTAACAGGACTTTGAGTAACAAGCACAGCTTTTTTTATAGTTTATATCAGCTTTCTGGAACTGAGTGTAGATATGCTTCTTTTTATCTTTTCAATTTAATAATTAACTCTTTCCTGTTGTATGCAAAGTTAACTTACAAAAGGTAGCATATTTTTAAAAAAATCTCATTTAGGGGTTTGTGTTACAATGGATATGTATTTGCTAAGGGTCAACTGATGTGCTGACCATGAAAATGAAACAGAACTGGGTCGAGGTTGAATTAAGACATTTTTTTTATTTGCATATTTTTTAAACAAAAGTTTTTGGTACATTTTTGAAAGTGCCATGAATTAATAAATAATAAAGTAAAGTTACTAGCGATTATTGTGAACAATATCACGACACTTCCTGCTAACAATTTATATTTCCTTTCATGTAGCAACAGTAATATTTAGTCCACCATTTACCTTTGTATGTTTCCATTTGTATTATGTAATTTTTTTGTTAAGTTCCACTAGTGGTTCCTCAACTTTTTGCTTCTCAGCACACTTGCAGAATTTAGGTTTTCCCCGGGCTGTTTATGTCAAATTCTAACTACACTTCAAAATAGTAAATACATTTTTTTCAGATTTGACACTTGTGTTTACATAAAATAAGGGTGGCCCCTTTCTGAATCTATACATGCAGTTTCCAGTTTTCCCCATTGAGTGGAACACATTTCTCGTTTTCTATGAAAAATTCCTGACTTCTAACACCTGGATCCACTGGAATAGTCTCAAAATACCCAGCCCTAGTACAAGGAATGTTTATGATTTAAATGTACACTCATGATTCCATAATACAATCTTGGTTTCAAATCCAACCAGCACTGTTTCATCCCATCACCTGTAGGATAAGACAAAATAGAATATATATGTTTCATGTACAAGGATCTAAAACTAGTTACAAATTATCATATTTGAATTCTAGGGTAACTTAAGAAAAAGACATCTAAAAAAAAATTTTAACATTTCATTATGAATCACTTCTAATTCACATTAATTAAATTTCCTCTAAACCGGGGTCAGTAACCTTCTTTGAGTGATGAGCCAATAATTTTTTTTTTTATCTGCTACAACATTTATTGGGAGTTTCAGGCAGGGGCTGATTGTTTAAATCTCATTTTAGATTAGTTTTGTCTATGATGCATCCATTCCTTCAAAGGGCCGACATTTGAAATTATCCTATCAGTTTATTCCTGTTCTAAACCGGGGTCAGTAACCTTCTTTGAGTGATGAGCCATTAATTTTTTTTTTTATCTGCTAAAACATTTATTGGGAGTTTCAGGCAGGGGCTGATTGTTTAAATCTCATTTTAGATTAGTTCTGTCTATGATGCATCCATTCCTTCAAAGGGCCGACATTTGAAATTATCCTATCAGTTTATTCCTGTTCTTTAACTACGCTGAATATAGTTACTAGAAAAAAATTTTTAAAATTCATCACAGCATTTTAAGCGTTCATTTCCAGACATTTCGTTTGCTAAGAGTGGACTGCATAATTTAAATTGTTCTACCAACTGACTTAAACTATGTATTGACATGCTGTCTCCATCCACATTCTTTGACTGCACTTTATATAGATATAGCCTATATTGTTTGTATGGTGATATGCTCTGTAAATAAAAATGCTTTTCAATTATCCAGTATCCGCGCGGTTATTGTTGTCAATGAACTTTAGGGTCATGGAGATGTTCCATTTTCTCGTTATGCATGAGAAGAGTTGTTTGCATGAGAAAATTTTAATTTTTTAAATTTTTACTTATTTAATGACAACAATTTACTTTCTCTTCGTTGAAATGAGGTAATGATTTATTGGCGTCTTTTTTTTCTCATGCACATGATGTACTTTTTAATGAAAGAATAAAGTTAATGTTGTTTGTTATAGTTAAAATACTGCTAATATGTTGGCTATCCTAATCTAAGGATCTGTGTATTTGCCTGCTTATGGTATGTACTGTTGAGCTTTAAGTGATCCCCTCATTAATCATTTGTGTTTCAAATAAGTTATAACATGTTTTATTTTTTTTTTAAATTTGTCAGTGATCTTATTTGCAATAAGTTATATATCATGTGTGTTTCCTAACAGATCAACTAATCATTTTTATTCCAAGTTGTGGACAAAAGTTCATCTTTACAAAATAAAATACAAGTTACCTCATTATATATAACATGTAGCTTCAGGCAAAGAATAAATAAGATTAAATGTCCTGCAATGCTTTAAGGCTGATTAACTGGCAAAGTGTCATCAATGTTGAGCTTTGTTACAACCAATCTATTTTTAATGTATAACAATTAACATTCAACAAGTACAGTGAAAAATATTCTGGAATTAATTAGTACACTTTGAGACAAAATTTAACATAGTATAATTCGAAAGAGAAAAAAAATTGGGATTGTATTTTTTTATTGGGGGGGGGGGGGGGGNNNNCATTAAATGCTTTTCCTTCTTTGAACAAAACAGTTATTAAGTGTAGTCTTCTTTTTCATTGCTTTTTGCATTGTTCTATTTTGCATGGTCAATAGAATAGTAGTTTAAATTGCAGATCTTGTTTTTGTTCTGTTATAATAATATAGATCACCATTGCTGAACGTCTTATTGAACCAGTATATAAAAGCTTTTCAAAATGTGAAATTAGCTTAATTGATGAATTATTGGTTTGTCGTGACCTATTCCGAAGTTGTTTTATCTCTTCTGGTTTATTTTGTTTAAACTTTTTTCTGGCTATATTAATTTCTAAGTAGTAAAAAATATGTAGTGAGAAAATATCAATTATTAAATGTAAATTTCAATGTCATTTTAAACTTATTAAAAGATGAACAGGTTTTAAAAAATAGTTGGAACAATCTGAAGTTTGATAATAAAAATGGGGCAGCTGGAATTCAGTTTTTTGGAAGCTTATATCCCCTGAGTTTTGGAGTTCATTATGGTAATTTTTAAAGCTGGACTTGTGAGAAGAAAGCGTTGTTCAGATCTAGAAGTAAATTCTGTAAATAGATTCTTAAATATCTAATTATTAAACTATAAGCCTCAACTACAAGAGAGATGTGCATAACATTGAAGCACTTTTACTCTTTAATGACAGATATGTTTCATGGTTTGCTGGGACAGATTTTAAGTGATGTCATTAATTTATCCACAAGTGAGCTTTTATTTTCAACGTTGGCCGTAGCTTGTTGGGCTTGTTAATTTTGAAGTTTTTCTGTTAATGATCTGATAGCTTAGCCTTTTCAAAATTGTCTAGAGGTATGTTATGAGGTAGAATGTATTAAAATGTACATAGATTTTTGTGTATTCATTAACAGGACATTAACTGTGTTTACCATATGGCTTTTTAAAAACTTGTCTACCTTTCTTGTAAATAGCTTGTCTTTCACCTGCTACAAGTGATTTTTGATTAATTATGAGAATCATCTTAATATTTGTGTAATGGCTTTTTAAAAAAGATTTCACAGTTGAAATAATTGAATTTATTCTTTATTTTTGGCATTCCATTTTTTTTTGGTTGGGTCACGATTAATCCATTAATTTTTAAATATTCTTTTTCGTTGAAATATTAATACTCTGCTTTGTTATTCTTTCTTTTAAAAAAAAACAAACTATAAAGTGCTTGGAAGAAAAGAGTTTCATTTCGCAGATGCCAAATTTCTCCATTAATATCTTTAGAGGCATAGTTATTGTTTTTAGACTATAAGATGATTAAGGGATATTTAATTAAAGAAAGTATTTTCTCTCAGAGGACATATGCTTTAACAATGACCTAAATTTCACTAAAGAATAATATATTTTTCTGACCACATTCAAATAATATTTATGAATTTTTTTATTATAAAGATTTTGAATTGAAACATAAATGTAGCATTATTTTATGGACATATTAACCTCCTTTTTTAAACATACAATATTTCTATTCCCCTAATAGTGATGCTTGGGATGGATCCCAATTTGTATCTTCAAGATGCCCTGCTCAATATTTTAGGACAAGCATCCTTGTTTTATGAGCAGCCACAGAATACATATCCCCCAGAGACACTGAAACATCAAGTGTGAGTTTACTTTTTTTACATCTACTTACAAATGACTATTTCAGTTGCTAAATGAATTTTTTAAAATATTCATATCAGAGTAAATTAAAAATAAAACATGTCTAACATTTGAACAGCAAAATGTTTTAGTGTACAGTTCCTGCGGTTTAAAAAGGATTTTTATAGTAAATTGGTATCAAGCACCTTGTAGCCAAAATAGTTTGTACTGACATCTACCAATCTACTTAATTCAATTGCAAATAATGTATATTACAATACATTTTTACAGCTTTTGAATTATCAGTTTCATATGCTTGATTTATCTTTATTTATAAGTAAAAATTTTGTAATCCTTTTTTGTTTGTTTTGCACCTTAAGTTTGGCAATAGCTTAAATATTTTTAATAATTTCCAGAGAGTATTATTTTAGTGAAGACAACCTAGTAAAGGATCTATTCCTGAGAAAGAAAATGGATGCTGAAGGTTGGGTAAAGTTGGAACTTGTCCTTAGTTTTAACAAAGTAAAAGAGCTCAAAGCTGACTACAAAAGTCTGATTCAGGTTTGTTAGTTATATTTGTTTTTTCCAATTAATATGTTAATGAAAGTAAAATAAAATGATAGTCCCAACTTTTTTAGACCCAAAATTGTTGTGAATGACTGAGACATAAAAATTAAATTCTTATTCAGGAGTTTTAGGCAATGGAAAGTATTGGATTTTTCAATACATCATTTCCTTTATTTTAAATAGATTTGATATTTTATCCATATTCTTTTATTGGCTACTATCTTTTATTTCATAAACTGAATGATTATTTAGGTTATCAAAACCTCTGACAAGCTGGAGCTTTCTGAGAATGAAGATTATGTAAGAACCACCATCTCTCCAGAGATGTGGCCCATAAAAGATGATCTTAAAGGACTTCCACCCCCACCAGCCGTCCAACGGGTAGCCGCCATGTCAACATTACATTCAGATGCCCCAGAGTTTGTGCCAGGCAAACCATTTGTGCTGAGGAGTCTAACAAGTGATGCACCTGAATTTATACCAGCTTCTCAGCGAGGTATGTTGTATACACAATCTGGGAGTTTTGTGTTCTTGTCCAGGTTTTGCTATAAATTAATTTGGAAATTTGTTAACATCACAGTATGTATTTATAAGTTTTGTCCTTTTATTAAGATTTGTCTAAACAAATACTTTTCATACTGACTGAAACAAAAATGTTTTTTCTTAGACCGAAATGATCCATGCTCTGGTGGAATGCGCTGGTCTCAAGCTGATGAAGATGAAGATAACTTTCTTTGTGATGCCACTAGCAATCTTACCACAATCCCTCCCATGCTTTCTTCCAGGTATATCAATCACATTAGGAATTTATAATTATCAATTAATCCATAAAGTTAAAATAATATTTTTTAAAATTAGTTCAAATTCTTTCAGAGCTGCCGTTCTTGGAATAGTGATAAAGTGACCATTACTTATATTGATATTTGACAAACATATTCATTTTATTTGAAGTTTTATAAATACTTAATTGATGCTTTTCAGTGCACCACAATTGTCAATAGATGAATGGCAGACAGTACAGCATAAAGTTAAGAAGAAAGAAAAGAAGACGCAGGATAAAGTAGAGAAACCAAAGGTTTATAAAATGTTTAAACTTTATATGTCAATTGATTGCTTTGTCAAACTGCTTTTGGGTTTTAGACCATTTAACAGTTTTTACAAAGCCTTCAAAGCTGTTTCATACTGCATGGTCAGATGCAAATAAGGATTTTTTTAATTAGATTAAATTACATTATTTCAGCCCTTTTCCCAAAACATTTCTAGTCCTTAAAATATCTATAAATAATATTAAAAGTAATTTGATAATTGTTAAGTAAACATCAGCCGGTTTTAAACCGATTATCGGATATCTGATTTACATTTGATCCATAAAGTAAGCTGCTAATAACTGACATGTTGTTGAATAATTTTTAAAATTAATTTGGTGAATCTTCTGTAAAAAAAAAAAAAAAAAGTTGAATTGATGTTTCACATTATCTCCTACAGGATGAAGAAAAGGCAAAAGTTGAAGATGATCGTGAAGAACTAGATTTTATGTTTGATGTCGATTATCGGATATCTGATTTACATTTGATCAATAAAGTAAGCTGCTAATAACTGACATGTTGTTGAATAATTTTTAAAATTAATTTGGTGAATCTTCTGTAAAAAAAAAAAAAAAGTTGAATTGATGTTTCACATTATCTCCTACAGGATGAAGAAAAGGCAAAAGTTGAAGATGATCGTGAAGAACTAGATTTTATGTTTGATGAGGAACTAGACAATCTTAATGTAGGAAGAGTCAACAATTTCACAGACTGGTAAGTTGAAACTATATTTAAAGTGTTTCCCCACCTTCTTACTTGCAAAATTTTCAAGTCGGCAACTGTAATAACCTGGATAAGAGTGCTTAATATGTTTATTCAAGCTTATATTTAATTAATTCAAAATGTGTGTATTGCAGGTCAGATGACTCGGCTGATGAAATAGATGACAATGACATTGATAAAATTTTGATTGTGATGCAGACTCCTCCAGCTTTGCGTAAGCATCCTGGTGGAGATAGGACTGGGGACTATACAAAACGGTCAAAAATTACAGCTGAATTGAGTAAGGTCATCAATGATGGCTTGTATTATTATGAGAAAGATTTATGGGACACAGAGTTTATGGTAAGAATAAATTTAATTTTTGTATTTGTTTTAATATTTATACATTTTATTTTTAAATATTTTTTTACATATATCTAAGAGTACCTGTTATTAGTATCATTGATTCCTGTTGTGTTATTTATGTAGCTATCTAGTATTTGTATTCTTCTGGAATTTTAGGTTATTCTGTTCATGACTTACATTTACAATAAGTCTATTTTAATTATAAAATCTTTTTCATTACCAGAATGAATTTGACTTCAAGACTGTAAATGTGATAAGCAAAGAGGAATTTGACAAAATTACTCCTAAACTATCTTTAGAAGTTGAAGAAGAACAGGAAATACCTCCTCCACCACCTCCACCCTCAAATGGTAAAAAGTAGTTACTCATAAATCATTTTCACATTTTTCAAAATGTATTTTTATATGTAGAAAAGTAAGGTCATTTTTACAAAAGTTTTGTTGTTTTAATTAGCAAGTCAGACAGAAAGCAGAAAAGTGCCAACGCCACCATCATCCCAGACTGGTCATGTTGATGTTGCCAGGTCTTTACCAGCATGGGTCCCAGATACACCAGGAAGAAGGGAGCAAGGCCCTCGAACCCCAAGACATGATAGCAAGGAGCCACGGTTTTATCCAGTAATTAAAGATCCAGGAGCACCCAGAGATCCACAGGCAATGATTAATATTCTTTTTATATAGAACTTTTTTCTAAACACATAAAATCTATGCTACAAAACATGCTAAGAAAGAACCTAAGCAAAACTATAAAAATCATGGTGCAATTAATTAAGAGTAAAACAGATTACTTGCAAGACTTAAATATTGTCCTCCAGCAGCCAATAATATCCAAAGCTTCATCCAAATTAAAGAAAGTGTGAAAGTGAGCTCAGATTTCAACATTTTTGAAAGGGTTTGATTTTATTTTGCCGTATGCTATTTATTATTACATATTTATACACTTTATAATTTGCTTTACCCATTCAAACCGGAAACGACCAAATCTGGCCACTCAACTTTGCCATATAAAAAAACAGAAATTTTATCATTCAAATGAGTCTCCAAGATAAAAAAACCAAGGGTAATTGCTTCCAAATATTTTATTTTAGTGTCAGAGCAAGGAGTATACATTATTTAAATAGCATTTATTTTTAAGATAAGATCATGAGTAGAGGTGTACTTCATTGTTAACATTTAGTAAGTTACTCAACAAAAGCATTGGGACATAATGTAATACTGCAACACATAAAGCAACCAATTATGGATGCGAATCAATTTATTTTATATAAATAAATTACACAAATTCTTTTAAATTCAGTTAAATACCTATATTTATGGTAAATATGGAGTTGGTCCCCTTTCGCAGAGGTTTTGATGCTGAGTGTCCAGAAATGAGTTATGAGTCTCTATAAGTTATGAGTTTAAAAAAAATAGTGAGAAGAAGAAAATATTTTTATATTTCCTCCTACAATTGGATAATGGTGTATAACAACTGTCAACTTTTTTTAAAGACACCAAGAAAGAAAAAGACTAGACACAGTAGCAATCCTCCCATTGAGTCTCATGTCGGTTGGGTTATGGACAGAAAAGAACACAAAGTTCGTTCTAGACATAACTCTTCTTCATTGTCAATGCGCTCAGCCAGGTAAGACATGTTTTGAATGATTTCTAATCACAAAATTTTATTAAATGTTGATAATTTTATATTTATTTTTCATGGGGAAACTTTAAAATCCACTACATTTTGACAAAAAATTTAATATTTTGTACTATTAGCTAAAAACAATTCACCATGAAACAGATTTATAATATATGTATTTGGTATACAGGACTTTAGGATTAGTTCCCAAATTGCATTTTCTGTGTTAAAACGTGTGACTTATTTTTATCACTTCTCTATTTTTTCTCTCAGTCCATCAGAAAGCCAGCTTGCCTCAAGCTATGGTTGTACCCCTGTTTCAATGCCTCACTTTGAACATCCTTCACACGAGCTTCTGAAAGAAAATGGCTTTGTTTGGCATGTTTATAATAAATTTCATTCCAAGTGCCTTAAAGGTAATTTTACTTCATCTTCTAAACCCATACAGTCCAAGCCTATTCAGCCTTTTCTACGCCCAGTGCTGAAGCAAAGGGACATAACTCCATTTTTAAATGAAGGTTCTTTATCTAATTAATTTACAGAAAATAAACTGATAAATCATTTATTTGTATTTAGGCATTTTAATTTTATTTTCTTGCTAAGCAAAAGTTGCATCTAAAAACAGTTTCAGGGACCCTCCCACTTCAATTTGTGAAAAATTCCCAGACCGCTCATGATCTTGCTGATCAGTTGAAGTGTAATTGATAAGTCCGTTGTCATCGATGTCTCTACTATTACTATTATCGTCTTCACTTGATCACTATCACTAGTAGCGTCATTTAAATCAATGTCTATATCAGATTCTTCACTATCGCTGCTAGATTCATGAAATAGTGAAGCTTCATTAGGCCTTAGTTCTTTCAAAATTTTATCCAAGGCTCGGAAAGCCATTTTACAGAGAAAAAATCACAACTTTTAAAAAAAATCGCTGAAAATGAGCCCTTAAACACGCAGCGTTCAAACTAGTATCAAAATAAATGCTGAAAACCAGGCTTTCTTCTGGTAGAACTATAAACAGTGATGTGCAATGGATTTCGGCTGTGCTAAGAACGAAAGTAAACAACCTCAAAACGGACGGGTTTGGCTACAATGGACTAGGCTTAAGGAAAAGATTGGCAAATTTCGGGCACATCGGACTGTAAAGGGTTAAAACAAAAACAAAGTCAGTGGAAAATTTAGTTTAGAGACAGAATAAAAAGTAAAGGTGGTGTTACAGAAATCATATCAAACAATGATATGTTTGCCCCTCTCACCTGCAACTTATGTATCGAACACTTGACAGTGATTTAAATTTATTTATCTGTATTGTTTAATTTATGAGAAACCATGCAAGAGTTTTGTTCTCCAGAGATCATACTTATTTTGTATGTTATCTTGATCTTTCATTATCATTCAGAACGCAAACGCCTGGGGATTGGACAGTCTCAGGAAATGAATTGCTTATATCGATTCTGGTCCTTCTTCCTCCGTCAACATTTCAACAGAAAGATGTATCATGAATTTCGCACCTTGGCTGTTGAAGATGGCTCTAAAGGTCATAGGTAAAAAAAAAAATTATTTGGTTAAAACATATGAACCCGCAAGGGAAATTGGAAATTAACTCACACATCAGATTTTGTTTGTATATTTATTAGACATAAATTATCAAATTTATGCCATTTCTATTTGAATTCCAGATATGGTCTTGAGTGTCTTTTCCGCTACTTCAGTTATGGATTGGAGAAAAGATTTAGACAAGAGGTTTTCAAAGATTTTATGGAGGAAACAATGAAAGATTATAAAAATGGTAAATCATTTTGATTTCAAGAAACTTCAAATTAAAGAATAACACAAAGTAAAATTAATGGCAGTAACTGTGCATCTTGAATATTTTTTATAGAATTATTTTTTTTGTTCAATGTACAATTAATGCTTCTTTTTTCATATTGTTTCCTTATTTTAGGTCAACTATATGGACTTGAAAAGTTTTGGGCTTTCCTAAAGTACTCAAGACGTAGTGTAGATGTTCATCCAGAACTTCAAGCCAAACTGTCTCAATACAAAAAGCTTTCTGATTTCAGAGTAGAGGTGACTTTGACTCTCTTTTTTTTTTTTTTTTTTGAACTAACCTTATAAATTTCGCAATTTAATAGTAATTTGTCTCTTTTTTAAGAAATTGTATTTTGTGATCTTTGAAATTTGTCTCTATTTTTTTTTTTTTTTTTTTTTTATATTTTTTTTTTTTTTTTTTTTTTTCTTTTTTTTTTTTTTTTTCAGAATAGAGGTGTCTTTGTCTTTTTTTTTTTTTTTTTTTTTGAACTAACCTGATAAATTTCGCAATTTAATAGTAATTTGTCTCTTTTTTAAGAAATTGTATCTTGTGATCTTTGAAATCTGTCTCGATTGTGGTGACTAAATGTGTCTTTTGGGTTCCTGCCAATTGCTTCCTAACTCAGCTCTCTTACTGTTATTTCACAGTCGCAATAAAATAAACCTAACACACACCCTCCCGCCAGACCTCCGCCATGCCATGAAGCATATTAGAACATTTTTATCTTGTTTCATTTTAACTTTGTACGTGTGCAAGTATAGTTCATCTTACAACTGTCTCGCGTTTTTTCAAAATCAACTAAGCAATTTATTTTCTTACGTTTTTTTGTCAATTTCTGAATGCCTTTGTCTTTAGTTTGTGATAACTATTTAGTTTTTAGGACTTTGCAGTTGATTCTCTTCGGTCAGGAATGCAGATTAAGTATAAGTTATCATCCATTGCTTAATGATATGGCATTATCAGCTTTTGGAATTTTTTTAATGTTTTATTTGCAAAGTTAAAAAAAATATATTTTTTAAATGCATATTTTTTTATTTGCTGGTTGTAATTTTAAATCCTTTTTTTCGATGGACAGGATGATGACCAAGCATCTGCCAACATAGACAGCAACCATCCATCTTTGAGATCTACCCAGACAACCCTTCCACCAGTGAGACCTACCCAGACAACACTCCCGTCAGTGAGACCTGCCCAGACCACCCTTTCACCAGCAGCAGCTATGGAATTCTCTATAAACAAAGGCAGCAACAATAGCACAACCAAGAGCTAGTCACAATATTTCAACAGTTTGCCTGAAGACCAGCATTCACCTATTAAAACTGCCGTGGCCTACACATTTTGTCCACACAGACTCCTGGCAAGAATATCCTTGTGATGCCTAGAGTAATGGTCAGTAGCTTAGGTAGGCTCAGTGCTGACTGTTTTATGTATTTATGGACCCAATGTTGATGATGAAAGTATTATGCAAACATGTTCATGTAAATGTATCAAGAAATCTTGACAGCCAAGATAGGCTGAATGGCAAAAATTATGGTTTGTTTAAAATTATTGAAATAATGTTTCAGAACAACTTAACAGTTCAAGGAGTGTGACCGACTTTCTTTCAACATTCACAGCCCATTTATATCTTTTATTTTATGACAACTTTTGCTCTAATATAATTTTTGTCAACCTTAACCTTGACTGTAGAAATGTTAAAAACATTTCAGTATCAGTCTTAAAAGTCAAAATTAATAGCAAAACTAAATTTTGATTGTGTGTCCTTTTTAGACTCCCTTTGGTTCAATTAAAAGATAACATGATATTACTTAACATTAAAGGCTGTGAATTATGACAGTAAAGAGGTTAACATGCTGTAATTAACAAGTTTGCTTTGAACACTGATTATTGCCTACTTGTTAGCACCAGATGCAAGTAATGTGAATGCTTGGTACTTTGGGTCTGCTTTGGTCAGTTATGTGTCCAAGAGAATCGACAAACAGTTAGCGAGCTAAAACAATCAACAGCCTCAATACTTTAGGAAATACTTAAAATCATATGTGATAAATGTGACATGGGCTTGTTGAAGAAGTGAACTGCACTTTCATGGCAATGTGATCTCCATTTTTAAAGACATTTTGTCCATATTAATGAGGCCAAAGTCTGTTCTAGTTCGCAACTGGCAGTCTTGATTGGATAATCCTTGTAATATTGTCACTTCTACAGCAAGTATTTTACCTATTTAAAAATGAAGGATTTTTGGTTTAAAATCAAATCACCAATGATTTTAGAAAATATCTGGACATCAGATTGATCAAATGATCATGTTTTAACTGTGTAACTGTGCCTTCACTCAGTAGACTACGTAATTTTGAAAAAGGAATTTATTTTGACCAAAAAAAAATTAAATAGAAATACCTAGGAGACATTAAAAAAAATGAAATGCTGTGCTCATTTTAAAGGGTTAATTTGCTGTTTATTTTTAACCCTGATCTACTGCACTATATATTAAGCATTTATTTGTGTGTTTACTGATATAGACAATTATAGCAATGTAATAGGTGAGACATTACCACATAAGTAGCAATGTTTATACAAGCGATGTGTGTAAATAATGTATTTTCTTCCATTCGGATATTGAATTCATTGGTTATAGGATTCTTTTTATTTTGAGTTTTCATTTTATGCTACTTTTGAATCCGTGTTTATTTCATTGTTAACAGTAGATCCAATGGATGGGAAGGATTTAAACCATTGTCTTCATGTTTCTGTAATAAAAAATATCTTATGTGAATTTTTTAGATAATTTTTTATCTAAATCAGTCGGAATATTTTCTCTTAACAACTTGCAGTTCTCATGCAGCTTTGAAAAACTATGTCTCTTCAAGATCACAGTTAGTTTTTTTTAAAGTGCTCTCTAATTAGTATTGATAAGAAGAAATTATTTTTCTCACATTTAATACCGGTAGCGCTAAAATTTTCTGTGAGATAATAAAATATCTACAAAAGACAGAAGTATATGTACATTTTATTTGGTCTGAGATTGTTAAGTAGCACTTGTTCATTAAACCAAAATCATGGCTATTTTACACATGGGTGATTTCACGTTTAATAGCTGGTTGTGGTAATTTTTGTTTCTTGTTATTACTGGTAAAGAATCAGAAAAATGGAATGTGTCAATGTAAAAGTAATTCTTACGTAATTCTGGCCTTTTAAGAAAGCAGAGTCACAAGAGTCTGGAGGCTAAAACTATGGTTAAAATTGTATCTAAATTTGGAATAAATGGATTTAACAAAATTAGCTGTTTCCTATATCATTTTGTAAATAAAATCACTAATTTTGATACTTTTGTCTCTTCCCTGTTCAGTGAAACAAAAAATACCTTTGACAGTTTCTTGTTCAATAAACGTTTAAATTCTGTTATTACACTTAGTGAAATTTTGAATATTTAGAAATATGCTATATGTTTGCGTAGGATAGGAAACTGTTGACAAAAAACAGCGTTTACAAATTGAGGTTTGGCTCAAATTGAAGTTAAATACATTTTTTTAAAAACTATTAAAAAAAATTCATGTCTGGCATTAAACTCAAAAACCATGTTGATAATCCAAACACTGTTAGAAATGTAAATATATTATTGTAAATATTATATATTATCATTAATTGATTAATTCATTTTAATTTTACTGTAGAGACTTTACATAAATCATGTTGTCTCCTAAGACCACAAGGATATGTCATTGTTGTGATTTCCCCCCTTTTCCTTTAAAGACTCATTGGATATATTTTATTTTTTTCATTTCAGACTCCCTGTTTGAATTTTTCATTACTTGTTTGCCAAACCATATTAGCCAATTTAAGATTGTTAAATTTTCATGTTCTAATTTGTGAGTTTCTGTGAACATTTTCCTTTTACTCAAAAATATCAGAATAAGCCAGATTTATTTAAACTGGGAATATTAAACCAGCTTTTGTATTTGTTTCCTTAAGCATAGAGCATTGATAAGACCCTAAATACTAGCATTATGTATAGACTTTGTACTCTAAAAGGTAATATTGCCTAAGTGGCAGGATGTTTTATTTTATACAGTGATGAAAAACAGTTTGAGAAAAGTTTGTATTCCCTAATATTGTGTTCTCCAAGTTCTTGAAGCACTTGCTTATCCTGAGCTGAACAAAGTATCATTTTCTAATAATTTAGTGTTGAGGCCACTTTTTAAATTATCTGGCTACTTAAACATGTGAGGCAAAAAAAAAAAAAGTGTTTGGATTTTGCATATAAGTAAAATTCAAAATATGATTATTTTGATTATGAATTTTCCAAAATCCACTCTCATCCCATTCTCTCTCCCCACCACTTTCTGTAATTTTTTTTCTAGAAATTAAAATGGTAGAGAGTAATTTTTAAAAATTAACTTTATTTTAAAGTTGTTGTTTTTTAACAAATAGGAAAAAATGCATAATGTAATTATATACCACTACATAATTGTTGCCTTTGGGTGTGGATTTATTTCTTATTAAGATGTGGACATGAAAAATGTTTTGAGTGACTATGTCTTTAGTATTTTAATGTTAGTAACATGTTAGTGTGTGGATTGTTGGCATCAGTGTTAATTTCTAACTAATGGTGTCTAGTCGTTTTCTTTTAAACATCTTTTTTTTAATAAAAAAAATTGTTTGGAAAGGTAATTGTCCTAATCTTTTTTTGTCAGTGGATAGCTCCAAAACATTAGTTGCATCAAACATTTTTTTTACCCTAAAAAAAAAAACAAAAAAAACTGAACAATTTAAAGTGTTCACTTTCTTTATTATAAATTCCACATAGTACATTGGTAATTTTGAATTGAATACTTGTAAGTTATTATGTTTAATAAGTTTAATCGGAATTCTGTTATGATGTCCAATTCTTTTTTTCCTACTTTTAAAAATTAAAATCCACCCAAAAAAAATGTACAGTTCAAACACATTTGTGTTCATCTTATTGTCTTCATAATAGCCTTGGTTCATGTTTGTTAACTGCACTAGCAGTTTGAAGTAGTGCTAATGCAATCCCTTACTGTCCCACTCCCCCCCCCCCCCCCCCCCCNCCCCCCCCCCATCTGTACATACAGATTTGAAATCGTGCATCTCTTCCACCACTTTCTTATTCCAGCTTTTTAAAACTGTACAACTTCATTATTGTATTTTAAATGCTGTTTAATGCTAATTGAATTTGATTTTTTTTCTCCTGATATGGCTAACTGGTTCATATTAACTTTTACTTCTCATACAGGGGAAGGGATCCACATCATATTTGAATAAAAAAAAAAAATTTGTGCAACATTACCGTTCTTTTTTATTTTTTTTCCCCTATTCATTTCATTTTTTATTTTTTTTTTTTTTTTTAATTTTATGGCATAGGTCTATGAAAGTTATTTATGGTTGATGTAATACAAAGCATATAAAGCCATGTGTAGAACCTCACCAGGAACATAAATATGAAGGCTCATAAATTTTCAATGAGTCGGATTTTTTGTTAGGAATTATTCTGGTGCTTCAAATTTCCTCAGTAAAATGGCATTATAATTTTTACCTCATAGATCTTGAAAAAGGTTAAAATAATGCAATATTTTAAAGTTCTCTTCTTGTTAAACCGCCATTTAACTTTGATGTTAGTATTCTAATCCTACACTGCCAGAAACAAAGAAAAACCCATTTAAAATCATACTTTTTTATTTATGTTTTTATGTTAGAATGCCTACATTTAAAAAAAAAAGAAGCTTACATTCATAGCCAGAAACTAATTTATTTATGCATTATTTTTACATATAACACCCAAAATGGATTAAGCAAGTACAATTTAATTGTGCTTGTTAAAACTTCCACTATGAAATAAAGCTACACATTTTTTTCAGAACTACAAATGTATTTATTATTATGCAGCCAGCTGACTGTTAACAATCCATCAATATTTTATTTAGCTCTGATCATGAATTGAACATACACAGAAATGCATGCAAAAAAACAGGTGATCAATAGACAAATGCATTTGTTCATTTCCAGGAAAAGGAAATGTAGTATTCAATATTATTTACAAATGACTTCATAAACAATGACTTCTACAAACACTTTTAAATGTAGTGCTATACTAGAAAAATTATTTTCTATGAAACCTTTTTTAAATATACAAGATTATCAGTCAGTTAGGCCTAACATGTAATCCTAAAATAAAATATATTATTAAAAAAAACATCAATTTTAAACATTTCGATTTTAAATATATCCATGATATCTAAGTTAAAAAGAAACTACTAACAGTACAGTAAATGCTACTTAACATGCTGTGTAATATGAAATTTTTGCCAGCAGTAAAAGAGCATTTGATTTGTCCTTTTTATTTTTAAACTTCTTAGAACTAAGGCTTCCATGTTTCTTCATAAGTTCACAATTGGAATTAATATTTTAAAAAAAAACAACTGATGACATTATTAAGAGCCCAAGGTAAACAATTATTTCACAAAATAATGAACTCTTAAGTTTTTTAAAGTGTTAAACAAGAAGTAAACATCTTAACACAATTTGATTTTATCACAAAGATAATTAACCATAATGTAAATAAAAAATCTTTTGATAAATAGGAGACAAATTTTGTTAACAAATGCAAATTTTCCAAATGAATGCAATGTATTTCATTTTCTATGAACACAATCTGAAAAGTTTCTCATGAGTCTTATATAATGATTTGTCTTTAAAATCAACTGAAAAAAATTGTGTATAGAAGTAGAACTCGGACATATTTATATATACATGTGTAAATTTGGGGATTTTAAAATGTATCCTTATTAATTATCAAATAGTGTGATCTACACAAGAACAAACACACAGTTGGTTGAAACCAATCCTCTACAGTCAAAATAACTTTATAAAAGCCTTCAATAGAAGAAATATATTACAACAAAACATTATCTGGTGACCTTTGAATAGCTTTTGCCTTTGTCAGTGCTGAATAAATTGCCAATCTTGGCAATAGTGTATACAATATAGCTCTGTGTCACTGATTTACCTTCCTCAAGAAAAGCAATACTGCCAAAATGGCTTTTTTATTTTTAAAAATCTATTTTGATATAAAGAGAGCATCATCAGTTATCATGCACAATGATGGGTTATGAATTTAACTTTACAAGCATAACCAAATTTACGGTACTCCATTAAAAACTCCTATTTTATTTAAGTAGGTGGAATTTAACCATTTCTCAGCTACACCAACTTCATTAAAATGAAAGTGGGGGTAAAAAAATGGAAGAAACAAAAGTTTGTGTTAATTTAAATTAATAGTCACTTGTATTGTAGTCCACTTGACAATTAATTAATTGATATATATATTTATATATATATATATATATATGAAACAGACCAATCTGTGCATCTTTTTGTTCGATTTTTTTTCTGTAAGTACATGTACAGCTTATTTATTATTAAATTTTTTTTAAGTACTGCATAAATAGAAAGATCACATCAAGAAAACTGAAAAATGACAAGATAAGATCCCACATCTAGCAGTTTTAGCTTCACTGATAGCACACTTATCAAATAGTTACCACCAATATCCAGTGCATCCCGCTAGCATTCAAATTTTAGTTATGAAAACATAGTTATTGCTTGAATTGAGTTGAAATAACACAAGTATTTGACATTATAAGATAATAAAGTAAACTCTTAAATTTAAATATTGCTTTACATTTTTATATTTCGGTGGATTCAAATGAATAAAACTTCACAGTAATGTATAACCGTAACAATCGTGTTGTTTTTTTAAAGCTTCCAATACATTTTTAACTTTAAAAACATGAAATGCTGAGGTGGAAAAAGAACATGTTACATTTATAAAAGAGGTTGCATAATAAGAAGTGAAAAATACTTTTTGCTTGTTTTGCAGATTTTAGGGCATTTATAAAAATAAAAATCATATAATGTGATGCAATGAGGTCATGACATGGAAGAGATGGGGTTCATGGGAGATCCCATTTGAGTAAGGACTTTGTCCAACCATTGCAATGGCCCATTGAGATGAAGCTCAATCCAGCAGGGTGTTGAAGTCACATCTTGCCTGTGATATTCTGCACCCCAGCCCTTGACAAAACTCATTCGGATGATGCACATTTTATTTAGTTCATACACAGCCTCAAAGCCATGATTAACTGACTGGGACAACAGGGCTGCAAATTCCTGAAAAATTAATAAGAAAATTACAGTAAAATTTCACATTACTATGAAACTATGTCTTAGCCCAAAAATTGCACACTAAAGGAAAAAAAAGCCACTTGGAAAAATACCCAAACAGAAAACTATATAAAAAATGTGTACCGGTACACTGCAAAATATTAGATTCTTAAAACAAAATAAAAACAATCCCTTCCTGTGGTTCTGTACAAAACACACTTCAATTGTTTATGGAGTCAATCAGATTTCAGGAAAATGAAAAGCCAACTCCCCACAGTCTACCTCCAACTGCTCCTCCCAACCCCCAATACAACCAAGGGATGAGAGAGACTGCGATCCATGATACTCATGGGATAGTATTAGACTATTCGCTGTTGAATCATTAATCATACATTCCTAGATTTTATTTTCAGGTTTGCATTTGCCCCGCCGGGGATACAGGCAACAACTATAAGGTTCCAAGCATCCTGATCCAAGTTTACTCAGCTTTTCCCAGTTATGCTTCCAGGTCCACATTCATTAAGAGGTGGTTGTTTTTTTTGACAATCCTGTAGCAAATGTTTTTTAAGTGGAAGGTGGTTACCAGCCTTTCATCCAACCCTCCTCCTTTCTCATCTGAACTCAGCACCAGCAAAGGCGGAGTTAGACATTAGTATAAGCTTTTATATAAAAGATCTAAACTTTAATCTATTCAGTAATTACTTATGAAGTTTTTAATTATGACTTTGTATGTGTTGTGTATGTCATATAAAGGTAATATTTATTTTACTTTACAAATTGAGGATGGTGGTCAAAACTAATTTTTGGTCATCATATTACTTCATGTCACAATCACATTCATTTAGAAAAAGTCATTCAATATTGTCAAAAAACGATCCATGCACCTTCCAGCTAAAACTTGGTGATATCACACAGTCAAACAGCATGAAATTATCATATTTATATTTATTTTCAGCTTTTGATACCAGTACCGTAATACAAATGATTAAAAAAATATTTTTATACCTGGTTGTTGAATATCTTGAGACTACAGCTGGGTGGTATTTTGCACACAGTTGTTGGATGAAAACCATGAGAGTAATTGCAATTACGGCTCTGAACAAAAATGCTACTGTCACTTAGACATTCTGCATACACTTCTCCTCCGACATAATACAGATGAACACCTGGAAAAAATATAAAAAATTAAATATGAAAATATTTTAATAAACTTTCTTTTAACCCAACAGCAATATTATAATACCAGTACAAACAAAAATAAACAGTACAACTGGACACCTACCCCTTCCTATATGTCGACGAGTGTTTTCAATCGTAGAGTTACGGTTTACATTAGATAGAAGACCCAAACAAAAGCGGTCGGTGCGTGAAGGATCAGTAAAGCCGTCCACAACAATGCTATTAGAAGAAGCCTGAAATTGCTCCCCTACTCTGTTGTTAAGCTCATAATAAACAATGTTACACCAGTAGTGCGGCTCCTGATAGTTCACTGCTTGCTTGTCTGAAATATAAAAAAAACACATCAAAGGTAATATTTTACAGCAGTATGTATGTATGCAATATACAGGATAATAAATGAAGGATTGAGTTCAAGCTGTGTGAAGGAAATAGTGGAACAAGCTATGTGAAAGCTTGAAATATAAAGATAGGACAATAAAAGGAGAACGTTTCAGCTAAGAGACTTATTCAGTAGACAAGACAAAAGAAGAAACAACAAGAAATAGAAAGAAAACAGTTTCGCCATGCAAGCTATGTTATTGCCGGAAGTTGGGCTTTCCAAAAACATATGTGTGTGTATGTGCTATCTTAAGATTCCAGGAAGTAAAAGAATTTATGTATCATTACTGTAAAATATACGATTTTTAACAGAAAAGAATAATTTGGAAATATGTAAAATGTAAATGTAAGAAATAAGATTGAGGTCACTAGTAGGAGAGAATTTGATTGATTCCGCATGGTCATATTGTGCCAAAAGTATGAATTTTTATTTTCTTCTTAACTCTCACTGGTGTGTTGGTGCAGGAAATCAGTGCCGTAACACACACAAACTATTTAAAACATTACAGAAGGTACTAAAGAATCTCTTTGACAACTGTCTAATTTTTGCCCTTTCTGAAGACTCAAATAATTTAACATCAAGAAGACACCAGAATACATTAACCCCTCATCAATAGTCATTATATGTACTGGTTTAGTCAGTATTTTCTTCTCCTTTGTAAAGGTATTATAAACCAGTTCCAAGCATTTGAATCGGCTCAAAAACATGTTTCTACCAAGAGCACTGCTAACCATAACAATCCTTGTTCAAAATATTATTTGTAATATATTTTTGCAAAACTATAAATTTATAATGATCAGGGTCTAATGTCCTGGGCTACTCTTGTTAACCCAGCACTACCCTGTGAGTCTCACACCCTGGAAACTGCACTTGTGTTTCCAAAATATTACCAATCTCTGTTAAGTGATACTTTCTGAAGGGTATTATATGCTTTAAAAATCATTGTTGGTTAAAATTCTGTAACCTTTATCTTCTGTAAATAAAAACATTTCTGTTCTTCTGGTTGTTTTTTTTTTTGGTTATTGTATGGGGTTAACTCGAATCTATCCAGTCATATTATACAAGGACAGTAATCCTTCCTCCTAACAGCAATTATAGGATGAAATAGGGTCCCATTTGACTGGATGTGAGTTCAATCATTTTCCCAGGGCATTGGCTAAGCTGCACCAACACAGCCTGGAGCAGGTTTCCAAACCTGGGATGCTCTAAGAAGAAAACTGATGTCCCCCCCGACAACATTAAAACAACCAAATTTCCTAAATAGATTATTATATGAATTATAATATAATAATATGAATGTACCGGTAGTAAGTTTTCATATTTTTAATACTCAGCTTACCAGTAATTCTGGGCCCAAGTTTAGAAAGTGAGAAAGCTGGGCCTGAAACTGGAGGCCCACTGTGTGCAGGATTAGGCTGATGGTTAGTATCCATAGGTTGGGGTCCATTCTGGTTATTTTGGTTGTCATCGTGAGCTTGGTAAGCAGGTGGTGGGGTATCAGCTATTGTAAATTAGAAATTAAAATATAATGTGTTATGAAATGTGTTGTTTTTCTGTAAGTGCCACATTATTGTAAAAAAAAGCAATTAACTTCTTTCAATTAGCAACAAGGATTGCAGATTAATTGGAGGATAATTAGTATCAGCTTAATGGTCACTTTGCAACTTAATAGCCATTTGTCACATTTTACCCAGTGATCTGCTAATCAGGCTGATGAAAATATTTTCCCAAATGTTAGTGTTCTGGTAGTGTTAAATCTCTATGGTTTTAATAAAATCTTACACAAACTGTGCAAGACTCTAAATGTAGTTTCATATATTTTTTCCTCCACACCCCGACCGCCCATTCTCTTCCTGAGATGTTTTCCAAGTTGATATGTCTGGCAGATACCACATAACATTACTTTTTACCATCCTGAGATGACATCAATAGATTCATGTGTAATAACCAATTCCTTTGATGTTATTTTAAGTTAATTCCTAGAAGTTACTTTGGTATGTACCAAACCAACACACTAGCCGACAAATCTAACTGGTTATCCTTTTTACCACATACTCAAATTGTCAATGTATTAGTGCATTTTAATAGCTGGTGCATCATGTGATGCATTTTCAATGCACTTAATGATCCTTTTTTTTTCATTAAAGGGAAGAGGGAGGGGGAAGACATGCCAAGAGTTAAGTTATAACATTTGTGTGTATTATATGGAGTGTCCCATGTTTCTAGATATTATAAATAATTTATCAGTGGCAGATTACCTCATGACCATTTTAGGCATGATTTTTTTTTAAAATGCGCAAATTTTTCTCAAATGATCTTTTCCCCTGATAATATTAAAAAGCAATAATCATGAGCATGTTTACGACTGCCGTTTACTTGGGCGCTGCTTCACCTATCAACTTTTGTGCTGATACCTGGATGATCTCAGTCTTTGATGTAAGCATTAAACTCATCCATGGTACAAAGCTAGCCATGTCATTGGCTGAGTCAACATAATGTCGCACTATTTATGGTGCAAAGTTTTAAAGTTTTGGAATTAGGGAGGCCCTAACTTCTGTTTCTTCAGCCGGTTGTGGTAAAATTAATGATATATTCTTACTCCTTATAATTCAAAAAGTAAAGCCATAGTTGTGATAAATCATGAAATTGTATAAATACCTACAATTAATTAAAATGTGCACAGTCAAAGCATAAATCACAAATTTAATTTTCTATTTTCACATGTGTGTATTCATGTCTGTAAGGTAAGCGCTCAATAAATGCGCAAAATAGAATTCCCAAAATTTAGCACTTACCGGACTTAAATGCAAGTTTTGTAAAGTAACTTTAGTAGATGGGAAGCTCAAACATTGCCCCCACCAATGTTTGGCAGGTTATTTCTAGTTATATAATAAATGATCGGCAGATAATTATTCAACATCCGCCAAAACAGTAAGGCCATTAATAGGACATCTGCCAATTATCTTATCAAAGCAACCCTAACAGTTCAACCATTTGTTATAATCTGTATGTTGACCTAGTTTTTATTCACCACTAGCTGTGACATTTAACCTTACCCCTCTTTTTGTTTTGATACTAACGTCACCGATTAAATGTGCAGCGCTTTACCAAGGGTACTCCTCCATTGCTTGGGAAAGGTTGTTTGTGTTCTTATAAGAATTATCTAAAGAATGATACCGGGTGACGCAATTTCTAGAATTTCTTTTCAGGGGGTGGGGTGGGGGGGATGTCTTGGAAATCTAGTAAATCTCTTCCGGCTGTGTAAGCTGTCAGCTTATTTACATGGAAGGGAATTAGAACACCACCCCCACACCCTTCCTAGACATGAAACTTATGAGACGTAATATACTTATAAGAGCCTTACATGATTTTAATCTTTGTGTGTTTGTAAATTAATATTTTTATTTTTGAGGAGTATACTTTTTCACTCTTTTATTTCTGTAAATTTGATTTTGCATTTTTATATAAATTTAATAGTATAATTTAATTGAATATTGTTAATATAACTAGCTTAGTTATCATTTTTCTTTGGTTTGCAGACCTTTGATACATATTGTTCATCTAACGAGTCAAATCTTAAAACACATTAAATTTGCATAACCATTTAACGGCATAGAACACATTTAAAAAAAGTAACCGTAAAATTAAAACCCATTGAAGCGATAAAAAGAAAATGAGTCTATTGTGCTTTTTACCAGGAAGACCAAATGGACTGCCAGGTCCTGAACTTGGCGTTTGTGGCGAGTGCTGCTGCTGGAAGGGGTAAGTAATATTGTGAGGCATAGATGGCTCCGGAATTTGCTGGAATGGGGGCAATGCTCCGTGTGTGGGATACTCACTGTAACGTGGAACTAAGACAGGGGGGAGCACTGTTAAGAAAAAAGAAATTTTTACAATTCAATCTGAAATCACTTTAAAAAAACTCATAGGATCTCCTGCACCATAATTTTCAATAATTAATATGATATGATTTTGTGAAAAGAGCTCAGTTACTTATATACATATTGTTTTTAAATTGATGGGGGTCATATCCAGCACCCAATTAAAGTGAAAATAAAATCAGGATCTACTTTTCCTTTCGTTTCGAATGAAATATTTAAAAATGAATAAACTTTGTAATGACAGTAATCTAAGTAGTAAATAATTACACTAAAGTGAGAAGATACATTTCAAAATGATGAATTAAACTAAAGTGATTTTATCTGTGGACTGAGACAGAGTTAATACAACTTAATTATTCATATTCCTAGTTAATAAATTTTAAAGGAAAACTTTTAAAAACTCACCAGGACTTTCAACTCTCCGATAGTGGTATGGATTTATGCATACCTCTTTCTGTTTTGCACTAAAAGGATATTCACATGTGTCTAGGGGTTTTAACTCATGATGTGACTGGAGATCAGGCCATCTCCAAACCCGACAGTAGATAACATGTGGTAATCCTTTTCGATGGGAAACCTGTAACCTTCCATCGAGAGACCTCTGTATTGTAACACATTTTGTGTGCGGATCCTTACACGAGAGAGCCTTTTCCAAATCTTCAAGAGCCCCTTTAAGAAAATTTGTTTTAAAAATTAATATTATTACAAACTTTTATAAGATGAATAACATAAAAACTATTTAATTTTTCAGACAATAATAGTTAATTATTTTTATGTATTACTAATCTGAAAAACCTTATGAAAGTGGAGTAAATTTTGACATAATTCTGTAATATTCACATTCTAATTTACACATTAAAATCAGCTTAAATGAATAAAAAAAATCATATGAAGAATGAAAGACTACATTATCGTCTGTATATTGATTTACATGATTGAGGCATGAAATGTTTAACTGACCTTTCTTTTTCTTAAGCTTTTTAACCAAGGAATCAACAGCCTTTTCTGCCCATTTTTCTTCTTCATCGCCTTGTTTCCATCCTAAAAGTCTTTTGACGGCTGGACTTGTGAATGTAAATATACTAGAAAGAGGAGAGGTCATCGTGCCAACTGCTAGCAAAATGTATTTGTAGCAATCTGTGGAAGATAAATTGTTTTCTCCTTTATTACTTTATAAACATTCTCAAGAGAAATATTGGTTAAACCTTGGATCCATGATAAAAATATCATGGATTATCATGTACTTCTAGCAGCTGATAAATGACTATATCTACATGTTAAGTCTTATTTTGTGATTGGTTTCAAGCATTAACCCTTTCGCTACCGCTGGGTTTTGGGCATTGATTTTTGCTGACTCGGCAATAAAAAACTTAAAAGATGAAATTTTCTGTACATTTCATTCTCTATCCGAATTTGCTTTTTAACTTTTCTATAGATTAACGAATAAGGAAATATATAGTATTGAAATATGATGTTGACGTGACGTCCTTGGTATTTCAGAAAAGTTCTTTGACTTTTTGTTATGACGACAATGTGACGTCATTGGTAATTGAAAGTGGGTGATCATGACGTCAACGTCATCGGTAGCGAAGTGGTTAACTACATGTGATTAATAACAGATACAATAATGTGTACTAATTCATTTTTAGATATTTTAAAATTGTGAGCAAAATATTTTAATTTTATGTTTTATTTACTATAAATTTTATTTTAGCTAATATTTAAAACCACAAGAGATTAGCAGCTTCCTAATTATGCTTTTCAATTTAATTATCTAATCTAAGGGGAAAAGAAACTATTTTTCATTGATTCTTTATTTTTTGGAAGAAACATGAAGTAAAAATAGCTCTAATAAAGTAGGGCCAGTCTAGGATGGAAATATGAAAAGGGGGTGAGGGTTATGGTATGATGGGAGTTGGACATACGGTTTTTACAAGTTTTCCAAGATGTACGGGCATACAGGCTTTTGTACAGTTTTTCACTGGAGTTAGAAAATAAATATGTCTGCACAAGTCACGTGTTTAAACTGGTGGTGCAATAAATTTAACGTTGGACAACAAGATGCTTAAATCATTTATTATATATGTCTGTTCAAAATGACAAAGCTGGGGATCTGTAAGCCATCTAAATTTAGAAACAGTGCGGTTTCATTGATATCATACATTAATACTAAGACAGCATAGTGTGGTAATTACTTTGAGTAGTAAACCATAATTACAAATCTGGGTGCGTAATTTTTAAATAGAACTGCAATATTATAATGTGTAAATTTAAAATAACTATCAAACAATAAATAGCATTAGTCATTATTCCTATTTATTACAAAAGCGTGGTTTAATACTTCCGGTACTATGAAAATAAGGTTATAATATAAGTTGAAGGTAAACTCAACAACTTGCTTAAGACAGGTGAACTTTATTTTATTTCATTAATTTAAATACAGAAATCTGTATTACTATAGCTACCATAATTAACCAAAGAATTATGGCCAATTACATATAGATTGCTATCGAATTAATAAAATTGCTATGGATTAGCTAACAAAATAAATCAAAATTTGACCCCCCAAAAAAGAATCAGATTTATTGCAAGCTATTTTCAAATGATGCGATATATCCATTTACCAATGATGTAAACATGCTTAAATGTGCGTGAAGCAAAGCGGACACTATTCATTTTTTATTAATGCGGTAAAAAGCATTGATAAAAATGATGAAAAAGATATAAAGATACAAAGTATACAGTACAGTTTGTCATGCTGTTGTACAGTTTTTTCTAAACCCCACTGGTTGGAATGTATGATAGCTGGACAGCGTAGGGATGACAGTGGAGAAAAGGAGTGTTTGAGTGGGTGTTGAGAAGTAAATGTACAAAATATATCTGGATGGGGCATAATAAATAATGCACCACTTTTCAGCAGGTTACTGGACTATATAAACTTGTAGGCATAAGAGAAAGTGAGTGTAAATTATATTTAAGACTAAACAATGGCCTAGCCTATAATATAAGTACAGGGTTACGCTACTAATCCTACTATGACACTATACTCCTCAGCCACTCCATCATATTTCATCATCATGTTAGTAGCAGCAATTAGGCCCTGCTCTTAAATTAAAGCTAAGGGCCATCCATTAATGATGTCATTCATATAGGTCGGAGGGTTGATCATGAATTTTTGATGTTATGAAGGTGTCTAAATTTTGTTAAAATTTTGCAATGATGGGGAGGAGGTAAAAAAATTGACAAATCAAGTGTGATATCATTTTATAGATGGTCCCTAATTAAATCAAAAGTAGGATTTACCTAGGCCTAAAAAAACCAGTTACATGATTAAGTCTTGTACTTCACTCTAAATTATTACCATAAATAATATTATATTCGAGTTTTAAAAAGAAAAAATACAGTAAAAGCTACTAAAAAAAACATATCATAGGGATATGATATCAATATATTAGTAATACATCCCTAATTTGTGCAGCTATGTTTACTTGAATTTTGTGTAAATTACTAAAATGTAGTAAAACTGAGTAGGCCTTACACTTTCACTTTCACAGTGCTATCTAAGATAGCACTTTTAACTAAACTAAACATCATATCATAAACATAATTGTTTAGCCAATTTTAAAACTGTTGGACTTGGACTGATGCCAGTATATGGATGCAGCAACGAGCAATACCAGAACCAGAAAAAGTCTTTTAAGTCACCTAAAAGTTGTTATTCAAGTGTAAACTGTAGTTTAATATTCTAGTAGTAATGGCAATTTTAGTAATTTTAAATAATACTAGGTCTAGGCTGCATTAGTACTTAAGTAAGTTTTAAGCCTTAACCTTTAGTTTTAAATTTTAGGCTTAAGCCTACATTTTTATAATTTACATTTTATTTCCAAAGTCAAAAGTTCTTTTAAAAAAATTTAAAAATCAGGCAGGCTAGTTAGTAACTAAGCAATTAACACCTGATGACCTGATGGATATTCAGTAGTCTTAAGCAAAACATTGATAGAGCATATTACCATTTGATTGATTTTTGCCATTTTTTTTAGTAGACACAAAACTTGACAGTTGACAGGCTTAAAAAGTTTAGTATTCAGAGAAAGCCTGAAACTGTTCAACAAGTGGAAAGTTTTGAAATGAATCCCAATTAATAATGAAGCATATTTTGTGTTCTTTCATCTCTAATGTAAGAATTGTGAGAACCAAAAATTAAATATTTAATTAAATGTTATGACATCGGATCAAGGAAAAGAGAGAACGGGCGTAAGCAAGGCAATCCGAGTGCAGGTGCAAGACCAAATGTACCAACCCAAACGCGTTAACTACACTATAGACTATAGTGTAAGTTAGTAGCAGGGACTGTGTAATCTTACCTCCCTATTCAACAGTTGAATTCCATTGAACGATAGTACCATACATTAATTTCTGATAAAGTGTTTACAGTTTTTAATACTGGATATCGAACTGTTTACTCCTAATCTGGCACTGAAATTTAAATTGTTACATAGTCCTCGTTTCGTATCCAACAGTAAGCTCCTGGCCAGAGAAGAGGTTAGGCTGCGAGTGAGGGAGGAGTGTGTCTCACTCCGTAGACGTGGAGGTAGTATTACGAACCCTCTGAGATTAACACAAAAAACACACAAGGAAGCCTTCTCGGGTTAGAAAAATATGTACTTCTTCTTTTCTGACTTTTTACACATTAAACTATAATTGCCTAATTATTCACATTTAAGCGAAATAAAGTCATTATTAAGCTGTTATTATTGGCGACAGAAAGACGGGAAGTAGAACTAGCAGGGAGGAAAATTTTACACATTGAATTACGACGCCAAATGAAAACAAACGAAATCAACTTATCTAAATAGGGATTAAAGTAATCTTTTTTGAAAATAGAAATGATTTCATTTATTGTTTAAAATTTTATTTATAAATATGATTCAAAATATAAAATTTAAAAAGACTTTCAAGATTTAATAAAAATTGACCTAAATTTCTACGTGTAAGACTATCACTCTCGTATTGGGTAAAGCGGTTATCTGTAGCGCCCCTTGAGAGTGACGTCATCAATGTAGGCGACAATCAGACGGGAACAAAATGGGGTTGGGCAGAGGCCACTGGCACATCTTGATTTACCGGTCCAACATTTCAACGGGGGGAGCATTAAAACTTCGGCGGCTGTCTCTAAACTTATATAATATTGCACAAGTCCATAATAAAATTAGTGGGCTTAAAATCACCTTGTAAAAGTAATATTTTTTAAAGATGGGGGGGAGAGGGGCCAATGCACTGGGAAAGTTTAGACCCCCACTCGAACTAACAGCTGAAACGAAACAACCGGTTACGCCGTGGTGGTAATAGGCTCTTGGAAGGTGGGAGGAAAAAATGGTCTCTCTTTTTATTATGGAAGAAAATTAAAATCAAACAATTTTAAGAAAGTATTTTTTTTTTTAATTTCATAACGTTGTTAAAAAAAACAAGAAAATAAGATTGAATCGCAGTGTTGAAGTTTCGATTATAGAAAATTATCAATTCTTTCAATTGTATGCAGGGATTTCAATATTAAACAAAATATAGCATTAGAGGGAACACAATTATAAATAAATAAGAATGTTAATGCGACAGTTTTGCAAAAATAAAGCTAATTAATTATTCCAAAAGTGAATTTAATGAGATGATAGGCCCATTTGTGCGCCCCCCCCCCCTTCACCAATGTGGGGTGGGGCACTTAAAAATTAATTATACCGCCAGTATGTCTTTTACATAGATAAATATCAACGATTAAAATGGGAAACAATCAATGAATTTATTTTGAAAGGTAACATATTATCTACCGGTATTTCCAGCATTGCAGCCGTGTTTCTGCTTTATTTTGACAATTTTAAATCAGATTCAATAAATTCAATAAATGATAATTTTTTTTTAAAAAAAGCTTTTTTTTGTGTTGAAAATACCAATTTTATTATACATTTAATTCAATATCTAAACCACGTTAATCAGCTTATGAAATTTATTTCAGATAATTTTCTGTCCATTTTCGTTATGTCCAAGCCCTTGACTTGTCTCGCATTTGCAATAATTGGCACTGACAAAATGTGACCACCATGATTTTACACCCGGTGTAGCAGACCAAATGAATCCGTGTCCAAATTAAGCCCGGTATAGTTTGGTCCCGGCCAGAGCATACATAACCCGGTGGTTAAACTGGCATAGGCCAACGCATACCCGGGGGTTAAATAAAATCGTATCCGGAAATTTGATCGAAAGAAATTTCGTCGACGGTAAATTGATCGACGGTAATTTGATCGAACGGAAATATGGTCGAATCTTTTTTTCCGTTTTTACCTTTAAATTTTGCTTCAAATGTCTTTTTGAACGCATTATTTTGTTTTACTATATAGTATAGTGCGTTCAAAAAGAAATTTGACGAAAATCTTAACGTGTGAACTGAAAAAAAGATTCGACCAAATTTCCGGTCGATCAAATTACCGTCGACGAAATTTCTGTCGATCAAATTTCCGGTAACCAAATAAAATAGCCGTGGCCAGACTATACCCCTCAAGACCAGAACATACTCCTCCTGGCAATTTAGTTTTTCATTATTATACACTTAATCTGAGAGAAACAGGAGAAAACATCTGGGAAATAAAATTGTTATTTAGGTTCCCTTAACCTGGTTGTGAATATCCAATCCTTTATTTTTAGTTTTATACAATTATATTTTTTTAAATAATTTGGCTATAACTATTTGTTTAAACTGCGTCACGCTTAAAATGATGGGACAAGACAAGCAGTGTATGCATGGGCGCCCGCAGAAAACTTTCGGGGGGGGGGGGCAAAAAATCGATTAACTTTGGGGTGGGGGGCAAAAATTTTTCAGTAATGTTTTAATATAGTTTTAATTTACTGTAGCGTATTTGTATGGTGAACGAACGGACAGGACATCAGTTTAGTTACTTTCTCTTTATTTTCTCTTTACTTTAATAAATTTTGTGTCTATTTTTGTCTAAAAAAATTTTATCCAATCAATCAGGGGGGGGGGGAGTGCCCCCCTTGCCCCTACCTGTGGGCGCCCATGAGTGTATGCAACATTGTTGGATTTAGCCAATGTCAATGTTGCCTGTCATCTTATCGTATATCGCAGCTTAAAAGACATATTTCCCTCTATAAAACACCCCGCCCCCAAGAACTGGCCTGGTGTCAGATTTTGACAACCAATGAATACCAACTGTATGATGAGCTTTTAATAATCTACTCTCAGGCCCGGCGCCTGGGGATGGCGAAGTGGTGTTTGCAGGGCCCCGCGCGTTGCCGTAGTATATTTACAATATACTTAAGCCTATTTACTAACAGTTCCTAATCCAGTCAACACAATATTCGGATTGTGTCCAGATTACAATGGCTCATTCAGCTTCGTGTTTTCGTCATTTGTTTTTGACAACCTTGATATTGGTAACATTGGAGCCGCGATGAGTAATTTGGGCCAGGGGCAATTAACTGTTATAGGGGGAAAAAAAGAAATTTCGTAAACTAAGCGAGTGAACAAATATCCGTTATGACGCGTCCCATTATGACCAGCAAGACCCCAGTACGACTATAACGTGTCTTAATATCCTATCGGCGGAATATATAACGTCAACGGCCCCGCAAAATTCAATTTCCCCAAGGCCCACACCCTCCTAGCGCCGGCCCTGCTACTCTGCAACACACAGGAGAATATGTAACAAGGGAATGAGACCAGTGTGTTAAGGAAACGATACCAAAGCTAGTGAAACCAGCGCATTTAAGGAAACGATAAAAAAGTTAGTGAAGTTTGCAATTATCATTTATTTACACTAACTAAACAACTAAAAATTCTGATATCATAACTACAAAATAAATAAACATATAAATGAAAAAAGGACATATCAACTTACAGCACTTGAATATGGTCTTGTAATAAAAGGTGGAAATGGCAATCGACACACACGGTGAAAAATAGTAATCCTCACAAGTAATATGAAAGGTGAAAAATAGTAATCCACACAAATAATAGGAATAGTGAAAATATGTACACACACACACACTTATCTTATCTAGAAACGCTCGTGCGACGCGTGAGTAAACAGCGTTTCATAACAAGACACGCACGTTTGACTTCTAAACGTCATCAGTGAATTGCTAGAAATTGCAAAAAAACTTATCTCTAATTATCGGACGCGAGAGGTTTGCACCTCGTTCATACATGTCATAAACAATATGTGGCACCAATTTACTTGGTCACGACACTTACCTACACACACACAAAGGAGGGGGGGGGGGAAACGATTCCACACCAGAAGCACACAGGCTGTAACAACAACAAAAAAGTACCCCCAGTGGATCTATGATCTATACCTCCAGCCAGAGAAACGTTTAAATTTCAAGTCCAATTTCAAACAGCTAAGCCAAAGTGGACAGAGGGTGGTATTCTTTACCATGACGGAAAAGTGGGTTTTCACTTATAGCTGACTGCCAAATATCCCCGAAGGTCGGTCATGAAAATGAAATTTCTGTTGGTCTCTTTTGACAGAGATAAGACATTGTCCAAAATCCCTGACCGTTATTACTGGAAGAGAATGAAGAACGTCGTTCAACAAATCAAAGCCTGTCAAAAAATGTTACGTCATTAATCTCAAATTGCCTGACTCCCAAAGGAGTCTCCGCCATATAACAGGATAGCAGTGCCTGACCTCCAAAGGAGGGTCCGCCATATAACAGAATATCAGTGCCTGACCTCAAAAGGAGGGTCCGCCATATAACAGAATATCAGTGCCTGACCTCCAAAGGAGGGTCCGCCATATAACAAAATATCAGTGCCTGACCGCCAAAGGAGGGTCCGCCATATAACAGAATATCAGTGCCTGACCTCCGAAGGAGGGTCCGCCATATTATAATCTCTAAGTGAATGGACGCAATTGCAGCTCCATATAATAAGAGAAAATATAATAAGTGAAAATTAAGATTTTGTATTAGAAAAAGAAGAGCGGGGCGCACTGCGGCCGCATAGGTTGCAGTGGCCTAAGGCCGGCCTCATCGTCTATATCAAGAATCGGCGCCGTAATCATCGCATTGGCCCAAAGATGGAATAACGCAGGATTGGTCCGTACTTAGTTGCGGAATCCTTGTCCAAGGACGAGTAAGTGGAATTTGGAAAACAAGCTGAGTCAGACTTATGGAATTTGGACATCACATGGAATGGACAAGGCGTGAATGTCGTGTTTTCATTCACTTGTTAATCCTTCGCCCCGCGACCAATTGCAGTGGACTAACGTCTCTTTTCTTTCCGATTTTGCCTGTAGTTAATCTCTCCCCTACTTATTTTCTGTCACAATTCTTTTGCTGCCCTCCCGGATACGACTTTTCAGCTAGTGTTATTTCTATGTAATTCTGTTTTTACTGTTGTCTGTTCGCTGATGAAGGCTTCCTGCTGACACGTTCATTGTTTTGTTGCGTTCATTTTTAAAAAATTTTCTCATACTTTGTTTCACCCATTTCCTTTTTTCTAACCTGATTGCAGTCTCTCACCCTTATTATGATTCAAAATGATTGAATATGAATAGGCATATATACAAACTTTTATTTTTAGTTGTTAGCAAATATTACTGCTATTTTATTATTTTTATCTAGACTTCAGACTTGGACTATTATTCCGACCATGGATCAGGGCAAGGAACAATTAGAGAGTAAACGGGTGACAGTCCTACTTTTGGTGTTGATTTTCATTGGACAGATTTTTCTCGACCTCTCCAAGGATCAGAGGAGATGTTTTGGTTTATTTTTCACTTCTTTTTGTTGGCTGAGGAAGGCTTTTTTGTTGAAAGTTTCTTTGTTTTATTTCTTTTATTTTGACTTTTCTTCCCAGCCCCCTCTACCTTGTACTACTTATTTCATTTTATAGCAACACATTTCATGGTCATTCATTTCAACACAACACTATTCAATGGCCAGTACTTGATTAAATATTAAGTGTTAACAAATTTTAAAATCATAAATAATACAACAAAACAAAACGCACAGCTATGTTGGATCTGGTAATGTTAATGAGAACCCTTTTAATATCATGTTAGTAAGCAATAAAGAATAGGTCAGACCTTGTCATCGATGAATTAATAGTATCAAGTTATATTTCAGAGACATGGAGATGAGTAATTAAAAAAAAATTCTTTGGTACTTAGGTATTCAGTCTTCTCGTTTACTACCGTGCCTGTTCGCCAGTGTTTCTCAACCTATTTGATAGTCCAGTCCGAGGATGTTTTAATTTTAAAAGAATAAAATAAAATACTTGCAATATTCTGTAGTTTACCTATTGACAATATGTATGAACAGACATTTCAAATAGCAGAATTATTTTAAATTCTGTAGTTTACCTATTGACAATATGTATGAACAGACATTTCAAATAGCAGAATTATTTTAAATTCCACACAAAGTCCCTGCATCTACCAGCCAGCTGTGGCATTTGTTCAAGTTTATCAGGAAATCCTGTAGTGCTCCACCATTGAAACACATAGTGACCAGTGAGTATAAAAGAGTTGATTAGTTCATCACTTTCATAATAAAAAAAATGTAAAAAATAATAGTAAAAAATATTTTTTTTAAATTGAAAAAAAAAAAAAAGTAAAACCAATTAATTACAAAACCAGTTATCTAAATAAACAGAAGTTACATCATCATCTTTGTGGCATTTGTTCAAGTTTAGCAGGAAATCCTGTAGTGCGCCACCATTGAAACACATAGTGACCAGTGAGTATAAAAGAGTTGATTAGTTCATCACTTTCAAAAAAAAAAAAATGTAAAAAATAATAGTAAAAAATATTTTTTTTAAATTGAAAAAAAAAAAAAAGTAAAACCAATTAATTACAAAACCAGTTATCTAAATAAACAGAAGTTACATCATCATCTCAGAGGGCTCACCAGACCAAAGGATGCCAGCTAGCTTACTTGGAAAGCCTAATATTATATATCAATTAAGACCTTTCTGTAACCAAAATAGAATATTGATTTCTTATTGTTCCTAGCATATAATAAATAAAATTACATTTATAAATTACAATACCAGAATTGTACTAAATCCTTGAAATAATTTTTTTAAAAAGCCTTGTGAACAGTAGTAAATTTTAAACACGAATTATCAATAGGACAAATAAATTATTAAATTTATTCCTAACTGAATCTTTTAAAAAATTGGAATTTTAATCTGTTGTGAAATTATGGTATGTTTAAATTTCAAGAGCTTTTGTTGTTGTAATTACTGAAATCTTATGGAATTAATACATCTGATGGAATTAATATATCAGTTGCAATTGACACTCATCAAGTTTACAAACATCTGAATAATGAAGTAACTAGGTTAGGTGTGAACCAGTTTTTTCTTAAAAGATTGAGGAAATGCAACAAAAATAAATATATATGTACTTGTTTTTGTAAAAGAGAATTGTTCAAGAAAATTATCAAACATTGGTCATCCGATTAAGTGTGACATTTGAAGAGCTCACATGTAGTTAGGTAAGATCCACAAAATTTTAAATTAAACAAATAAACTTTGTTATAAAGTTTTTTTTTTTTTTTCCATAAAAAATATTGTCATTTAATGAGGACCACATGCAACTGTCGTTGAGGGGATAAATGTTGACCGAGAATAGTGAGAACTATTGTTGTTAAATAATTTGAAATATTAATTTTTTAAATTAAATTTCAAATTTTTAGCTTACCTCTTCCATGCAAGGAGCTGAATACTTTTTAAGGTATACAAAATATAACAAGAGAATGAGCTGAAGTTTAAATAAGAAATAACATAGTATTCTAAACTTGAGTAGTAACAATAGAGGTTCATAGAAACAGAAAATGTGATGCAACAGTAAGTAAGTCTGAGTTCCTTCTGTTTATTTTTTAAATTATGTATAATAATAGTATATAGAGTATCTGTAATATTAGTTTAAATGTATGGCAACAATTGTATAAAGAAGTTTAAAAAAAATTCAACTTAAAATCCCTTTGTTGATGATATAGTGTAACAACTGCTTACAAAAACTTAATCCCTATTTTATCATTCACACATTTTTTGACAAATTACATACAATGATTGTGAATGTTGCACATAATAATTTCAATGAACAGAAATTGCATTTATAATTAAAGTTAAAAAAAAAAATATTATTACAGGTAACCACTCAAAACTATTTTTATAATTTATCATTATACTGGTAATATAGAAAAGCCAGACAATCAAGAAAGCTCCATGCGTATTCATATTATTCTTGTTCAAGTCTCATCAAGCTATTCAGTAACATCAGAAATATATTATCTCCAGCATTTTTTTTTTAGTAAATCTCAATTTCCCTTTTTATTTCCTTATGGTCTATTCCTAATTCTTCCAAAGAAGCCATAAAACATGAATTGTATTTTTGACAATTATTATAGATCTGTACGATTGCATGATGAACAATACGAATATGGTAAACAAAATCATTGATTAACAATCGAGTCCTAACATAACCGCTGGTTTAAAGTTTCAAAGAAAAAGAAATATTGAAATGTAACATAAATGTATCAATTAAAATTTGTGTGAGTCTTGTCCTGTGTTGCAAATACATTTAATATTTATTAATATTTGGAAAAAATAATTGAATTAGGCTACCATGAACACCCTTTTTATAATGGGCATTGACACTTGTAAAGCTTGGCATGGCAGCAGAAATAGCTGGAAATCAAATCCATTTTGTGTGACATCTGTGTATTTGGCTCCCAAAGAAAATAACAATGTGTCTTGCTGAAATTCTTTTTGGGGTTAACAATTCTGTTTTAGCAGATAATATAATCAAGATTTCTGTCATTATATTATGTAAGATATGGAATAAAGAGCAAAAAGATAACATAATCACAGATATATGACAAAGCTAAAGACTAGCAAATTTTTAATAGATATGTAAGACTTAGGGAAAAAAATGGCAACCAATGACACAACAGTAACCAAAATTGCTATAATCCAACTCATCAGAAAACCTAACTATGGCCTCCATAAATATTGTAGATTTGAATAAAATTAATAACATAAAAAATTTTAAGGGTTAGACAAAAACCTCAGATATATAAATGTATAAGTTATTATAAGATTTAAAACCCATCAAGCTTGTAAGATTTACCATCCAATATTGTTCATTTCATTTAAACTGGTAACAATCAAGTCATATTTATTTCATCTTTCAACTCCATCTTTAAGACTTTAAATTTTATTTTGCGTCTTACATTTCAGGTGGTTTCTGACAAGGCTGTTTATTAGCAATATAATGAGTTCATGACTTGTCAGCTGCTCAGTTGTTAAATGTAAGGTATGTATATAAATATCAAGTACAACGTTTCATAACATAGGTTACTGGCAAAGAACGGTATCTGAGGTATAAGTTATATCATGATGTCATTCACACACCATAGTTAAGCACTACATGAGGTAAATCTCTTTAACTTAAAAGCTAAAAGTAAGAGTGAATAAAAAATCAAATAAACTACTGCCATAAAAAACAAAATATGACAGAAAAATGGTAAACCTGCCTTGAGCAGAAAAGATATACCATGATAAAAGAAGATATGCTCACTTCGAGATTTTGTAATAACAAAACTGATAGAACACCTATGCATATGATTTGAGCTTAAGATATAATGCTATCAGGGTAAATGAACCAACAGAGTTAATTTTTTTATACCGAAGGTGATGTAATTTGAGAATAAATTTTGGAATGATTTAAGGATACGCACAATAAAAAAAAAAATCTAACGCTAAATAATTACAAGTCTTACAAACTACATAATACTTTTGTATTACTAAACTAAATAAAAAAAAACATTTAAAAAAAAAAAAAAAAAAAAAAAAAAAAAAAAAAAAAAAAAAAAAAAATTTTTTTTTTTTTTTTTTTTTTTTTTTTTAAAAAAAAAAAAGGCATTATTTTTTATAAGTTTGTTCTTTTAAATGCAAGAAAACTCAATTAATTAATTAATGTTTTGTTTTTTAGTATTTGCACTTCAGGGAAAGGTTCTGAAAAGAATATGTCAATATTTTTATTAAAAAAAAACAACAAACTTATCACAAATTTTATATGGCATTTCTGATGGCAAAGGTGAATGATTAATCACAGATTATTGAAAAATAACTTTTGAAAAATTGATGTCTATTCTAAGCCATCACAGTGGCCATGTAATCTATCTGCAGCATGGAAGTTACCCTGATCCTTTACTTTCTCATTGCAAAAGCATTCCTTGGCTCTTCCGAGTGCTAACAGACACCATAAGAAAATCTGAGAGCTAATTTTACAGCTCTCTTGGCAAAATGTTTGGAAACAGTTTTGTGTTGTAGAAGTGGGTCTCAATATTCTTGACAATCTCACTCAACTGCTGCTTAACTTCATCATACCCCAGCCTGTGAAAGATGAGATTCACCAACAAAATATACAGGCTGGATAAAGCTTATTTTTAAAAAATAAAATCTGTTCAATTAAATATGAATGTTTTAAAAATGTATACGATAACACTGTTTTTTAAAGAAAGTTAATACTTAATTACTAGATCACACAGGGCATCAATAACTGTGCATGATCTAGACTTTTGAGAAGTTCCAAGACAAATCTTATTTGCTACATTCTAGGACTCGTGACACATGTCATATGATACAGGGTTGACAATCCCTTGTTCATAAAATGTAAGCTGAAGAGTAATATAATTCAATGCCATCTTAACAGCGTCGGGGGACCTGGGCAAAGTAATGTACTGAGGCCCCAATTCCTCTCTAACCTTTTCAAGTAATGTAAGGAAAAGCATTTGGGGCCCATGCATTATAATCTCTGACAATTTCTGAATCCCTGGATTAAAAAAAAAAATTGACACATTTTTCTCAAACTAGTACCCCAAAAAATCATATTGATTTTAAAATTGTAAAAAAAACTAGTTAAAAAAAACTTGGGAAACCTGCTTTCCCTCAATGCACTTTAAACAAAATTAATTTGCTTAATTATATAGCAATATTCATTAACAATATGGGAAACTTGAAGTCCCTAAGAGGCGTGAGGCCCTGGGCAACTTACCACTGTCCCATGCATTAAGACGGCACTGATATAAATACATCTACCCAGTACTTTATCTGGATATTTCTTTACATTACAATGAGTATTTGAGAAGTTAAGTTTTAGACAAAAATTTTAATCTCCCTGTCTGCCCTGCTTCAGCCATGAAAATGAAAGAAAGAAGAGGACCTTAAATTAAGTTAAATGTGCTATAATTAAAAATTCTACTTCTTTCTGTTTCTGCCTTTGGTTCATGCTGAAAACATATTTTTTATCTAAGAGTCTTTCAATAACAAAGTCATCATCAACTTATATAAGGGTATAATTTTTTTAACAAGAACACAAAGTGAAAAGCAAATATCATACCCGGATTCAGGGTTGGGTCGATGCTCAGCATAATATTTTATTTTAGGCTCAGTTCCACTTGTTCTCAGTGTGGCCACACATCCATTGACAAACTTGAAAGTGATCATCTGGCTGGACTTACTGGTGGGGAGGATCTGGATAAAAGTCACAACAATAGAGTATGATAGCTTTTAATTCAAGTAAATTTATCGGTTTTGTTGATGGAATACTTTTTAGCATTCTGACAATAATGCATGGTCAATCTATCTTCATACGATTTTATTAAAATATTTTGATAATATTAAAATTAATTTTTTGTGTAAGACTGACATAAAAAAAAAAGAAAAAGAAGGAATCATAAGAATGGTTTGAAAAAACAACAACAAAAAAAACTTTTTTTTTAATACAGAAGAGTAAAAAAATAGATAATTTACTTCATAAGATGAAATCTTAAGATTTAATTAATTTTTAAAAATTTTCTTGCTCATCCTTCTAACTGAGCAGTCTTGCACATTCACTTTATTTGAGGACAGTTAAATCAAAAAGTAGATGGAAATAAATCTCTTAACAACTAATAAGAAATGCTACAATAATTTGATACTTTAATTTTAAACATTAACACATCTAAATGACGTACGGGCTTCTTGTCTGGGGTTTCACTATCGTAGCCAGTGGTGAGATCCCGCACATGAGCAATCTCAAAGTCACCACACTTTGTTGGATACTGTCAACAAAATATTTCATTTGTTACTAATCTAAGAGATTAAATACAAGTTTGGCTATTTAAAGTTAGATTAAATATTTCAACTATTTGAAATATAGTTGATGATTGGTGTATTTGTTTTTTTTAAATGGTGATGACTTAACTGGTGTCAGAGATATTTGTTAACTTCCAATGATATTTAGCAAATAGACCAATTAAAGATATTATTGTTGCTAGGGTTAGAGAAGCTTTAACAGTAAAATTAGGGTTCAGAATACCCCTTAGAAGTTGGGTCTCACATTTACACATTTGATAGGGAGATAATTTTATAAGTCACAAAATCAAAATAATTTCAAAGTTGGAAGTGACATTATCATTTGTTGACAGGTTATAATAATAATAATAATAATAAGACCTCTTATATAGCGCGGTACCCCAGCTTAGGGCTGGGCTCACCGCGCTGTACATAAAAATTTTATCAAAAGAGACATAATCATGACATTAAAATAAAATACATTTATGAAATAAAGAACAGCAATGTATATTCACCCACCCCACCACATAACTTTTACAAGGCAAACCATGGACGGCAGCCAGCAAGATCATTTATCGGTCAGAGGAGGGGAATCAGTCAGGGTAGTATAATTTAAAAAGATATGTTTTTAGTGCAGTTTTGGAGGCCTGGGTGGTTGGTATATTGCGTATGTTTAGTGGCAAAGAACTCCATTGTTTGGGGGCGCAGAAAGAGAAAGATCGTTCACCATATGTTTTAGTGTGTGTCTTGGGAACGGACAGAATACGCATGTCTGCAGAGGAGCGAAGCTGTCGAAGGGGTGAATACAAGTCGGTAGTATCAGTGATAATAATTTATAATTAGGAATTTTATAATTAGCAAATGACAAGTTTTTGTTATCATTTTTTCACTGTATTTTACATTTACAATTCAGGTCCCAATTTACAAAAATAAAAGTTATTTGATTATTTACTTACATTGAAATTTCCATCAAAGTTGCGGAGTCTTTCAAACATGTCCTTAATTGTTTTAGCATCATGGCAGATGAAATATGAGTTCTGACTCAGGTGATACCCGTATCTGGAAATATATGAAGCAATGAATTTTCATCATGAAACTTTCTATTTAAACTTTGAATAAAAAATATAATTTTACATGGGGGAAGGGAGATGGGGAAGTGAGACTACAATTACACACAGCTGGTTGCCATGCCCCTTAAATATTTATCTAGGCTCTTTAAATATCTACCTGGCATTTAATTTTTCAAAGTCAGTTCTAAAATAATTTTTCTAAAAGTTAGCCCGTGTTTGCAAAAACTTTTGTTCTGATTGGGAAATTTATTTAACTTAAAACAAAATGCAAAACAAAGTTTAAAAAAAAGGAATAAATTATTTTAAAAAAATGTATTTTCTATTCATGTTCATACTCACGTTTTGTAAATGACTTCTAGCTGCTGGGAAAGTGAAGAGTTGGTAGAGTAGACATGATTAGCCAGTTCAGCAACTGCAGCAGCTGCTGCGACGCCATCTTTGTCAATTACAAATGAACCACACATGTAGCCTAGAGATGAAGAGGATTAAACAATTCTTTTTTTCAATGTTCATGGTGTTTTCAGATAACATTTATAAATTAACTTATGTTGATGCAAGGATGATTTTCAAAAACACTCTCAAGCTCTCTACCTTAAAATCACATAAAAAAATCAAAATGATAACAAAAAACGAATTCTTACCAATAGCTTCTTCAAAAGCAAATAAAACGTGGTTCCCGGTTTTAAGAAGTTCTTCCGTCTTATTTCCCATCCACTTGAACCCGGTCAAAGTTTCCTGGCAATTAAGATCATTATTAAACTTTAGAGTCTGCACAATGTCCACATTATTTTAAATTAAAGACAAAGAGAAGTTAATCATATTAAAAATATGACGGCAAGAAAACATGATGAAGAAATACCTCAATGGAGAATAAAAATAAAGTTGACTGCTTGTTGACACTTACAATAAAATTAAAGCCTTCCTTCTTTGCTATGGCTTCAAGAATCTTTGAGGACACAGTACTGGATAACATGTATACTTTAGATACTGAAAGAAAAACAAAAAAATTTCTTAAATTCTCTCAAATTTAACAGTGAGAAATACTTTACAGAAAATGGAAAACGAATTTTACCACGGCTGACCTCTATAATTTTTATTCTGTGAAAAGGGCCAAAATTTTCATATTTAATGTCTATTACCCGGTAAAAGTTCAGGAAAGTTTTGGTGTAGGTACTCTGTGATAGTAACGATAATAACATCATTAATATCAATTTCTTAAAGTTTTGCTAATTTTATAACAGAACGAAACTGAATGAATACTCCATGAAACAGATATCTAAAAACAAACATCTTTGTAGAGCAACACAATGTAACAACTCACAATCTATGCTGGGATTTTTCTGACGCCAAGATACCCAACACCACCAGCCAAGAAAAGCTCCGATTTCATTTCCATTAAACACACGCCAATTACTGAAAATGTAATTTTAAACAATTGTGAGCAAATTTCTATGAAACAATGCAAAACCTAACAAAATACAGAATACGACAGTTACATTGTATCAGCAGGAAATGATGTTTTATCTTAATTTATTTTGTAAACGAAATTGATGAAGAATGTAACATTGAAAGTAAATATATTTTTCACTTACATACCCAGTATGCTGAATTTCACTTTTTTAAATATACCGGAATAATGGTGACTTATATTGACAATTGAAGCATTCATAGCATTTCCTCACCCTTCTACTCTTTCGGCAACTGCAAGCCTGTCTGCATCTGGATCATTTGCTAGAATGACTTTACTTTTATTCTTGTCTGCTGTTGCCATAGCAAGTTTCTGTCAAAATTCAAAACAATAAAAATTATATTTTAACTCCTTTTGAAAGCTTAAATTTTGATAACAATATTCTCACCAATACCAAGTAACTCTCTGTAAAAACAAAGATTTGTGACATCATTTGTGACTTGGGAGAAAAACTAATTAACATACTATGCCAGATCCCGTATTCGATTTCAAATATTGATTTAACTATACCAGCAATATCCTGCCGATAAAACTGGCAGATTAACTAAAAGATTAAAAGAGAAACAATTTAAAATGGATGATTTAAAAAAAATCTAAAATCAAAAGCGATGGCATATACAGTAGCTCTTACCAGGGCACCTTCACCTTCTTCTGGATTAGGATACTTGACGGTAGGGAAGTCAGGATCAGGCTGTATCTATGAACAGAGCCATAATTGTATACATAAAATAGTTGATTTTAGTTTTAAAAAATAAACATAAAACCCATTTGGAGACTTGAAATGGGAAATAAATGTTACAAACATAAAAGTCAGACTTACAGTTATTATACACTTGACATGAAAATAAAAACTATGGACATAGTAATGTATTTGTTTACTAAAACTTTAAACAGCATTAGCAAAGACTTATCAATACTTGATTTTACTAATTTAAGGTCATTTTAAATCTTCAGATTAGCAAGATTAGTAAATGTAAATTGTAAACTAATGGTATGTTACAAACTAGCAACACGTAAGATGTGTGTAACTTTTAAAAATCTGAGAACTGAAATTGAACTTGGTACCTATTATAATACTTAAAAATAACAAGCAAAGAGGATTTAGAAAAAAGCAACACACACCTGTTCAGCGACAGGAATGGGATCCTTGAAATCAAACGCTCTAAAGATTTCCAAAATGTAGTCGTAGCCCACACCATGCATGGCTGTGTAGGTAAAACGGACAGGGCATTCCTGGTTTTTCTCTCTGTAATTAAACCAATCTCTTAGCACAACCAACATCAAAATAGTGGATTTGTATCCACAGTTCACCAGGATCAAGAAAAATGTTTTGATTTTAACCAAAATTTGACAATATGAATTTTCAATGTGAGAAGACTTGTAAATTCATCTATGGCCAAAAATTGAGGTCTGAAAATAAAGACTTTCAATATTTAAAAAAAAATTAAAAAATGCATGATTAAAATCTCTATTATCTATTAAAATCTCTATTAAAATATAAACCATACAATTTTAGATTCCTCTTTTTTAAGTTTTATAAGACAAAAACAAGGAACTCTCATAACAGATAACTAATACTAAATCCCTCCTTTTACTCCCAATGTACATTTTTCAAATCAGTAACACATCAAAAGAATATAAACATGGTATCAGTTGTCTCTTCCTGACAAATGATTTGCAGCTACATTTAAAATTATACCTCATGTAACACAAGGAAAGAGCCTCATCATTGTATCGCCTTGTAATCTCTGACAGTGGATCAAAAATCAAATCTGTGTTGGTCTCCAGCAGTTCAATATTCCAGGAATCTTCTCTCGGCTCCAGGCTGTCTAAGATCCCTTGGCTGATACCCTTATCATGAGGGGAGATAATCTGAATGGTTGTAAAATAAAGAATATTACAATTGGCTTAATAATTGTGCCAGTCTCTTAAAATATTAATTTAAAGAAAAATAATAATAGCAAAAAACAGAACCCAGATATTATGTTAATAAATAAGGCTTTAAAAAAATATTTAGAATTAGATTTTTACCTGAGCACCATTGTCCCAGTAAACCTATGTGAAATAAATTATGATAATGTCAATGATTAAATGAAATATAAGTAGCTAGGATAACTTTAAAAAAAAATTGTATTTGACCAATTCTTAACAAAATACATTATAATAATATCTATTCCCTTTTAGATATATTTTTAAAAAAATGATATTCTTTCTAAATGCATATTTATCACTTCTTTTATTCTCTTAGTCTTAACAATTCACTTTTTATCATAACCTCTGTGTAAGCAATATGTAATTTTTAAAAATTATTGCTTTTTGACATTTTTATGAATAACTCTAGTCAAGACATATTCATAATATAAAAGGAATTCAAAGGTATCTCAATAGGCCTATCATTAAAAAAAAATAACATTTTCAAATAAATAATAACACTCACAACTTTACATTTCTAAACTGTTAGGGTGATCATAATTCAAATAATTATAAGCATAAATTATGAGTAAATCAATACCTTGTAGCCATTGTCTTCTTTTGGATTATGACTGGCAGTAATCATGATGCCACATGCAGCCCTCAATGCTCTGACTCCATAGGCCTGAGATGTCAGGTAGTAAGATTTTGTAAAAAGCAAGATACTGTTACAGGCTGTTACAAGCCTTGAATTATAGTACAATATAGTAAGTTAAGTTTTGGTATGAATTTAAACTACCAGCTGAGTTTTCTTACTAATTATAATAAATATTGTATAAGAGCTTTTGTACCAGGATTAAAGTACAGTGAACCATCATTAATTTAGTCCTACTAAGAGTTCTATATAAAAAGAAAAATAACATAACTCACCACATATGGAGTAGGGCAGTACTTTGAAAAGAGAAAAACTTTAATTTTGGCATTCACAAAAATATTACCCACAATGCGAGACCAGCTGAAAGAGATGGAGAAAAAGAACATTGAATTTTTTTTTATATACACAAGATTTCATCATTCAATAAAAATTAAATGACAAAAAAGTGTATGTCAACTCACACAAATGTTTAAATAAGCTTTTTTGTTTTAAAAAAATGAATTTTAACAAAAAATTTTTTTTGCTAAATTTAAATTACATAAAAAAGGGGTTGAGTTTGAAACTGTAAGATAGAGACATTTATAGCTAAGTTACACTGCACAGTCTTATGAAATATAAAATCTATAATTTAGTTAAACGTTCAGTTAATCATACTATAATCACTCTTATTTACATTAAGCAACCATTAAGTGTTCAGAATCATCATCAGTAAGTTGTAAAAGGTATGTTTACAAAACAAATAATTCCTACCGATAACTGTTATGCCGACCATCAAAACCAACTACCACACCCATATTGCTGACATCAGGTTGTACCGTCTTTAAATATTTTGCCAAACCCTAAGGTGGTAAAAAAAAATAATAACCACGATTTTCTTTCACCAAAAAATATATATGTGGGAAAAATGCTTAACATGTAGAAAAGTGACAATGCTGTACTAATTTGAAGAAAAGAAGGATTCCACTAGCTATTTCTCTTTATAATAATTTGGAGGAGAAAATACTTTAAAAATGACAAAGGATGGCAAAAAAATTTGTTATGCAAAATTGCTTGTTAGCTAAAGGGGTGTTTGGGTATGAACAAGAGGCGCTAGTAAAACAGCAGATTAAATAAAAACATCAGACATAAATAAACCTGTGTTGTTTGAATAATTGTTAGGTCATTCATCTGTGCATTGCCAGGTCCCATCTTTGTCCTCAAGCCTAAAATAATTAAATAATAAGATCAAAAGATAATAACATTTTTAAAAAATGTTAAGTAATTTTTTAGGTACCGGTAATAAATGGTTTTTACTTTCTTGCCCCGTTAATTTTTTATTACAATTTTTTTCTTTTGCAATGTGAACTATACCTGCAGTTCCAAATTCCATTCTAGACAGCAATAACCGCCTGAGTTCGGTGTAATCTTTTTTTTCCACTAAATCCTTGATAGCAAGTCGAGTCTGCTCATTCTGGGGGGGATGAAAAAAATATAATAAATTTTAATACGGAAAGAAGAAGAATATTATGAATTTTAAAAATGACTAAGCCATCTATGGGGTACGTCTGAATTTATGAAATTTGTGGATGACACCACCTTGTTTTCTGGTTGATTCAAAAATCATGTTTGTTTTTTCTTAGTGATTCCAGTAAGTTGAGTAGGGCTAATTAAAGGAAACCAATAATATAATTTCTTTTAAAAATTAAACAGTTTCATTTCTGAATCATTTCTCTTCGTTCAATCAACGATATACTCATCCAATTCATGTTTACATAGGCCAACCATGGCAGTGACCAGTGATATGAAAGCTGAACCAATCTACTAGCTCATTTTTCCCTTAATTTTTTTGTTCTTTCTAAACAGTAGTACCCATTAAGAAAAGTGCAGCTATTTAAACACACCTTGTCCCACTTCAACCATAGGGAGATTTCCCTATCCAAATCATTGTCTTCGCTTGACATCTTGACTCAAGTTAAGAGTTTGTGATGTTAAATTACTTGTCAGAAAGCAGTCCAGATGATATTTTTTGTTTGAGGATGAATCTGTAAATAAAGTAATTTTCTCTGTTAATTCAGAAATTCACATATTATTTGCACAAAATAATGGTCATTAAAAATTTTGGTGGTTTACTATCTTACATCTTTGATTAAAATATTTTGTAAAGATCTTAAATTTGTTGCAATTCCCCAACATTTAAGGCAAGCACATCTTAGCATGGTTTGAAAATTTAAAAAATAATTATATTATTTTGAAAGATTACAAAGTTTACTATTTAAGTAATAAAACCGTGCATTGAGGGTGATTTTGTTTTGTTTTGATGCACCGGTACAGATTTAGCGCTGTGGTTGACTACTGACAGCATATTTATATTCACAGAAATCCTATGTGGCTATTCATAAATGACATCTAGCTGAGGGTGAGGGGGGTGGTGGTCCACAAATTTGTGAGGATCTCTGATAAAAGTGTATAATTGCACTATGATTTTGTGACCCAGTTGGGGGGTAGGGTGATGGAGACTGTTAAAATTCAATGAAATACGGTGACATTATTTATCGATGGCTCCTTAGGGCTCTTTCATCTAAATATTTTTTTAGGACTTAATGAATTAAATATCCTAATTTTAAGCTATAAAAGTTTATTTTGATGTAGAGGACAAATCAACATAAATTGAACAACATATATTCATAGAAATCTTTAACTAGCATTAAAAAAACATTATAAATCAATAGTAATTTTATTTGCTGGTGGAAGCATAGGTATACTACTTGACCTTCATAAATAAAGTAGTCTTTCATCACCAATCATCATGTCTTTATGTCAATTATTGCCATGTAACAAATTTTGTTATTCAATAAAAGTAGGCCTACACTTCAAAATAAAATTTGTATTAAAGTTTGCTCAATAGTTTCTAATTAGAATTTTCCCTTAAATAATACTACTTAAGTTAAAGGATCAAGTCTAAAACAATAGTCATGTCCATGCAGCATTATAACTTATTCATTATAGGCTTATATACTGACACTTAAGACTTAACCTAGTTTTATTACATGCAGTTGATTATAAAAAAAAACCCAAAAAACTTGGCCTACAATACACTACAATACACTCTTTTAATTTATTCATTATTCTTTAGGCTATTAATGAATATTATTAATATTAGTTATACTAGTGTTCATTTTAATAAACATTTATTATAATTATATAGCAATTACTGAGTTAGTTATAAGGCCTACACATTTTTATACTATTTATAAAATATATACTAATATATAATCTAGCTGCTAGTGCTAGGTATGCAAATGAATTACAGGACCTTATGTTAATGTCATTTCTGTTTCTTCACATTAGTAATGGACATTCTAGTACTAGAGCTTCATAACTAAGTAGTACTAGGACTAGTTATTTTAAGATATTAGGTGTCCTCCTTTCTCAAAATAGGTAGGCCTATACAGGCTTTCACCTACTGTTACACTTAATGTAGAGTATTACACCTTTGGTGGGTTTTATCTTTAGTCTCTTTCTGAAATTTTCTTCCAAGAACAAAGCCCCCCACAGGGCTTTCCTTGCTGAGTTTACTTGCCGAGTCGCTGCGTCTTGCCTTTTTTCACACAGATCAGACCAACTCAGGCCCTTAATTACAATTATTAAGGTTTCACTTATTTCTGAAACCTTCAATGAGAGTTCAATGAAGGCATACCAAGTACCACGCTACCACTGGTCATTAAAATTATTATATTTTACTGTCTGTGTCATAGGCCAGCACTAGGGGGTGGCGAACGAGACGACGAAAATATCCCTTATATTTTATATTATTTAATTAGCCAGAACATGCCTATTCATAGTTCATAACTTCCAGTCTACAAAACATTAGAAGGCACAAGATAATCAAATGATAATCTTTTTTCCATACAATCCCTCCAAGATCAATTGCCTAAAGACATTAAAGTAAATACTGATTCTACTTCTGCTTGTCACAGTCATTATGGTATAAAGTCTATCAACACCATCAACAAGACCTGGCATATCTTAGCTATGCAACTTATTTTAATATTATACATATCAAAGGTCTAATCAATTTTTTCAACAAATACAAAGAAGAAGGATTTGCATCTGCAATGTCCATGCAAAGGAAATTGTAACAGAAACAAATATCAAGCCGGTGTTTAAGAAAACATCCCAATATGCGAAGAAAGGGGCAGTTTTAATATAGAGATGAGACATAAGAGACGGCTGAAGAATTTTTCAGGATATAATATTACTTGTGGTTAGTAGACCAGATGTAGGGATCCATGAAGACACCTTTCCAACAACCAAAACTTTACATATTTGGCTTCTTTATGATATTCAGCTCAAAGCCATTTTTCTGGATAATTTGAAAGAACACTGTGTGGCTTTGGACATGGCTTTGACAAGTAGTGATTCATAGAAAATAGATGGTTTGGACAAACACTAGGAGAATTTAAGATCTTGAGAGGAATGATTCTTGGAGAAGCACAGACAGCCTAACGGCAGGCCGTCAAGTGTGAGCTCTTAATGCCCTCCCGACACACCTTCACACAGCCCAGATGCTGGGTCTCCCTTACCCCGGGCTATGCGGCGGCATGCCAAAGACTTCCCCAGACTTGGACTGCCCCCAAACGCAACCGCTCGATCAGAATTTGCTGATGGAGGCGTTTCCCGCCAGGGGTGTCTGGTTGACCAAAAACGATGTGTTTAAAGCATTTGCAGTTGACTCCGGAGAGTCGGGATGGTAAATTTTCATCCTGATATCTTCCCCCACCCATCCCGGGGAAGCATTGAACGCCCTATAAGAGGGTTTCTACAGTAGATTTCCACAATGCAACTAGTTTTTGAAGTAGCTGGGACTAAACAGTTGCCTAGGAACAGCTTTCTCAGGGCTGCATAGTTTGATATATAAATAGTAGGACTATATAGATTCCAGTAGAAAAAGTGTTGAGACTAAAAGCATCCCATCAGGGCCAGGGGGCGCCACAACTGGAATTAAATTTTGTTTATGTATGGTGGGAAGGTAGGAGTTAGAGCTGGCCCTCTACATCATAATGCCTAATTTAGGCACTGACAGATTGCCGCCCCCCCCCACCATTGGTCTGAAAGAAACGCTGGTCCTAATGCATGGATCAACATGAGCCCCCAAATCTTTTCTTAACATTACCTGTATTATAGGTTGGTCAGGAAATGGGAGCCTCAGTGCATTACATTCTCGTAGGTCCTAGGGCCCCCATTGCTGTGTATAAGTGTAACTTTAACATCAAAGACAAAGTTTCAAAGTCAAAGGCCCTGCAAAATTTAATTTGCCCTTACCCTCTAGCACAGGGGTCGGGAACCTATGGCTCGCGAGGCAGATGTGGCTCTATTGATGGCTGCATCTAGCTCGCAAACAAATGTTCGATTATAAAAAAATAGTCGCATTAATGGTAAGAAATACTCATTGATTAGCAACAGCATAACAATCTTATTTAAAAGAATTCAGAGACATAATTATTGCATTTTTAGTGTTGAAATTACACAAAATGCACACATTTACTTGAATTATTAGTTTTAAACATAATCATAATGTATGGCTCTCATTGACTCTCATAGAATTACTTTTCAAAATATGTGGTGTCCCTGGCTCTCTCAGACAAAAAGGTTCCCTACCCCTGCTCTAGCACCAGCCTTGCTGTCCCCCCTCTAACATTATAATATTTAATATAAGGAAAAAAACAATTATGCAATAATAGACTTAGATTTCAATAGTATTGATAGTTTGAAAATAGTCGTGGTGCAACAACGTATTAATTATTAATTCAAGTAGTATCCGCCCTACACTGGCCCATAGTATAGTCAATAGTAATAATAATAATAATACGGTACATAGTTTTAGTTTTAAAATTAAAAGTTTAGTACATATACGGTTATACGGTATACATGTATGATTTAGCTACACTACCGGTTACCACACACATATATATATATATATATATTATATACACTATACACCGGTATATATATATATAGAGAGAAACAGTAACAGACTCAGGACTCACATTGCTTTCCGTTTTTTACCCTCTCGACGTCAGGTTTGGTGCTTAAATCTCCGTTGTTCAGAAGCCTTCAAATTGCAATGGATGTTATCATTTATTTTGTTAGCAAAACGTCCGAGTTATCCAACATTGTCAGTACTACTCAGTACTCAGTACGCAATAGCAGTCTCGAAATAAAAAGGGGAGGGCACGCAAAAAAAAAAAAAAAAAAAAAAAAACAGAAAAAAAAAAAAAAGGGGAGAACAAAAAAAAAAAAAAAAAAAAAAAAAAAAATTATATGATTATATGAAATATGAGACGTAATTTTTCTGATGGACACAACCGAAATATTTTTTGTTCTAAAAATTAAGGACCATATTTTCAAACACGAAAGACATAACAATTTAAAAAGTTTTAAAAATATATTAATTTGATGATAACAAATATTTCAGGTTTTCATATGTAGGAGGGGGCCTTCGATTAATTATCTCAATATTCTCAACAAATTTGAATATAGGCAATCTTGTACTCACCCCCGCCCCTTTGTCAACCACTGACATTCATTCAAGGACCCCCTAATGATTGAATAATGTAAAAAAATAAATAAATTAGGCTACGTCCCCCACAAAGGCATTTAAAAAATAATAATAAAGTTACATTTACAGGTTTTGCACTGAATAGGCTACAGGAAGGGAATTCTGTTACAAAGTCTGATTCCTTCACTATTACAATTACAAGGCTACAAGGATATACTATACAATCTCATTGATCGAGTAGGAGATGCCAAATATGTAACCATGATAGACCTATTATCTGGTTATTGGCAGGTTCCACTGTCTGACAGGCTGAAAGAGCAAAAGAAATCTGCTTTCTGTACTCCAGATGGTTTATACAAATATACGGTTATGCCTTATGCCGTTTGGAATGAAAAAATACTCCAGTTACGATCTAACGTCTAGTTGATTAGCATTATTGTTGACCAGAAAAACTGCAGCGCCTACAGTTGATGCTGTAATTATTTACCGTCAAGATGTTTCAAGTCATGTAGCCCAGTAACGATCTTTGTTGAGGAAATTTGTGCAGGCAAATGTTACTGTAAACTTAAACTTAAAAGCAAGTGTGGATTTTGTCATGCAACTGTGGAATGGTTAGGTCACATACTATGTGACATAGTATAAAAACAATTATACTTTTAGTTTTAAAACTCTAAATATTTTGTATATACACTTTAAAAAAACAATTACAAATACCGGTACGGTAAATTTAGTAAATTTACTGTATAACTTAAATTAATTAAATTACTATTTGATATTTGTTTTTTTTAATATGTTTTCCAGATTATTAAATTATAATTCTATGGATTTATTTAAAATAAGAACCCCGGCCCTTCCCCCCCCCCCATATTCTTCTAATGTGCACACTTTTTATATTGTTTTTAGGACGGGATTATTGACTTTAGGATTGTGATAAATTATCCCAGGTACAGATGAATGAAAACCACAAAAAAATCCTAAATATAAATCACATGACTTCATGCAAAATGGTGGACCATTGCCACTTTCGATATCAGTTTGTTTCAAAATCGGTTTTTCTGTTTAGATTTTCAAGTTTTATTTTATATTCTATGTTAATTATTGGTTTATACAGCATATTTATTCAAGCAAATGAGCTAATTAAAGATCCTTTATATAAAGAATTTTTAGAATTTGCAATTAAATACAAAAAGCCATATATTTTTCGTGAAAATAGTAAAAATGGATCATTGACAAATTCAAATTCTTATACTTATAATAATTCTGAGTCTGTACTGCATTTTCGATTTACAATTTTTAAGGTATTTAAAGTATAATTATATAATAATATTTTAAGTTTAAGTCTATTATTTAATTGCTAGCCTAAATGTTTAAGGGGAAAATTGATAAGTGTAGGCTAGTGTAGGCTTAGGGCTTAGGGGGTTTGGAGCAGACAATGACTATCAATGACAGTAATCAGTAATGACAATATAGTAATATACTGTACTAGTACTTTACTGTACTGTTGTATACTTATGTATACTTTATCATTTTTATGACGTTTTATATAGATAATGGATCCACCCATCAATCTTTGAAAGCTCTGCTGTCTCCACTGTGAGGTCTGGATTGGCCTAATGCCTAACCTAATTATTAACTCATTCATTTTTTGGGCTCCTGCTCTAAAAATAAAAGATGAGAGTCTTTAGATAATATAGTCAGAGAATATAATTAATATTAAACATTTAAAATTCCTGCTGTTGATATAATAATTAAATGTATTACATATATATATTTAAAATAAAAAACAAAAAAACTTATTTTCACTTTAGGGTGGGGGACACAGCAGGTGAGGGTAAGCGTTAGAGAGCAGGGCAGCTTTGTTATGTAAGGTTCCAGAGCAGGAGGAATGTGGAAAGAGGGGTGAGATGATATGGAGCAACTGGGGAACTGGTAGAGAGATAAGGATGGTGAGGGTAGGGCATGAGGGGGAGTGGAACATAGAGCCTTAGAGGGGAAGATGGCATGTAAAGGGAAGATGGCATGTAAGGTGAATTAAGGTAAGTGCAGGGAGAGGTTAGGGAGGAAAGCACAGGGGGCTAGCAGGACCGGCTTAAAAAATAACCAGGGCAGTATTTATTAGAAATAAGTTACAATAATTTCACATTTAATATTAATTAAAGAAAATAAGATAATAAATTAAGTAACATTAAAATATAAATAAATATAAAAACTATATCTCATTCTGGACACCCATTTCAACTAATTTGTCTTATGAAAGGAAACAGTTCAACTAACATTTACATTGGAAATTAACATTTTTGTGATCCTTTCTTGTACCGTACCCAAGAAACACTCAGGGAAAAAATGAAGAAATACACAAACATAATTGATATTAAAATAATTGTATAATAAATAGACTTGTACAATTTACCAACTACTTCTTGTGCTGTTTTAAAGTCATAATTGATAGGTAAAATTTTTACTTGTATAGTTTTTGGAACTCTAACTGCCAAAATGATGTACTGAAAAGATAAAATAACAGATAATTCCAACAGAAGGAAACTTAAATCCAAGTCATTGTTCATTTGTCAAAATACAACATATGCTGGCAATTTCACTTTGAAGAAAATTCAAAATTCTATACCCCATTAATGTCAAACCAATTTAGGCTTTCAAATTGTGCTTCTCAAATGTTTGAAAAAAAAGAAAGGAGATTATACTTATTAAAAATACATCTTTCATGTATTTTTATAAAACAAAACGAGGATGATTTCCTTAAAATATTTTAATAAGACACCTTATTCTCCCTAAAAATTATACATTTCTTGGAGGAAAATTAAGCTCTCGCATTTGCTCCACAAATGTTTTTTCAGGAAGACTTTGTCTCTCATAGTTCTTCATTAATTATTATGTTGGACCATCGAATTCTAAGGATTTTTCTTAGGCATCAGTTTAAAAATTCTTGCATTTTCTTTAGGTTTGTTGCAGTGGTTCTCCAGCTCTGTGTTCCACAGGCTTTATGAAAGTGTTAAATACCTTGAAAATTGTTTTAAGCGTTAGATCTCTGGAGTGCCAGACATTTTTTTCAGTTGTTGGAAAGGTACTCTTAGCATTTTCAATCTTTACTTTTATGTCTGCATCTTGTCTCTCCTTGCTTGTCTATAATGCTCTTGCGATAGGTGAACCTCAAAACCTTTTGTAGTCCTTCCTCCATTATAGATTTGTTGCTCAATATGTTAATCTTAAGTGAACTCAATGTGTGGGAAATGAAAGTATAATTATATAAATCTGCAAGCAGTCTTTGACACAGTGGGAGATATTGCATCTACTCTCTATTTTTAGCTTAGATTTGTTAAATATCAACTCTTTACACCAGGCCTGCACAACTCAAAATGTAAGGTGGGCCGTACTACTTTATGAAAAACTTGTGCAGGCCGAAAGAAAATAGGACAGGGGGGAAGCTATTAAGAAGATAATAATTATGAAGAATATTTAGTTACTTCGCAGACCGCAGAGTGGGTCCTGGCGGGCCGCATGTGACCTGCGGGTCATATGTTGTGAAGGCCTGCTTTACACACTAAAAATACAGAGATTGACAATAACTGTGGATTGGTGGGATATTAAATTTAAATAGCTTATTTTGCTTTAATAAAAAAAGTTATTATACTTATGTTAATTATACATGTATTTAATTTACTATTTCAGGAAAATGTTGCCAGAGCTAATCTACTGAATAATGAAACAAAAAATGTTTTGTCTCCTGTATATGGTGTCAACAAATTTGCTGATATTAGTCCAATGGAATTCAAAGGTTTTTAAAATTTTAAATCCATCTAATTTAGTTAAATTAATGTTGAGCCGATAAAGAAAGGTCTTACAAAAAATTAAGCATTGCTCAAATGAATATTATATATATTTTATAGTACTTGTGTATATATATACACAATATACTTGTGTGTATATATATATATATATATATATATCAATAAAAACTTAACCTTGAAGTTAAACAATGTTATCGTTTTTTTATTATCTACTATGTTTTTTGTATACCCAACACATGCATAGTATTTTTATTTTAATTTAATTCGCTCCTGGTTACAGTAGCTGTTTTAAAATTTAAGTGTCAACACATTAACACAGTGGCCATGCATTTGGAGAATTGCAAACATGAAACATTCTGATTGAAAGGAACTCTGTACTTCTGTACTAGCAAATTTCAGTTTCTTAACAGTGTTAAACATGTTTAGTAAAATAGTTTTCCTTTTCATGAAACAGCCAAGTACTTGACTGGTCTTAAACATAGAAATGGCAGGAAAACAGTGCGGCCAATCAATGGCATCGTCTCTTTTCAAGTCAAGGATACAAGAAATTTAGCTCCACCCAGGAAATTTGACTGGTATTATAACTGTTGTTATTTTAGAAGTGTTCACAATGTTTAAATGTAAATCTACAGGATGCATGTTTTTAGCTGTAGCCTTTTAATTAAATTCATTTTAAGAAATTAAAATAATTTTAAAGCTAACTTCTTTATTTTGGAATAATAAATTTAAGTAAAAAAATAAGAAGTTATATTATGGTTACCTATTAACATAAAACTTTGATAGTCTTAGTTAGGCTGCATATTACAACATTAGTACAAAATTTGGAATGGGTATTTAAAAAAAAAAAATTAAAAAATTAAAATAAAGAGCTTAGTGAAGTTCTTTTCGTTTTCTAAGTTTAATTTGTGTATCTATTTTGGCTTTCAGGAGAGAAAAAGGTGTGGTTAATCCAATCATGGATCAAGGATCTTGTGGAGCCTGCTGGTATACATGGCTTTTATTTTGTAAATTCGTTTGCATTTTTGTGCATGTTATAATAATGTTAGTTAAAATATCACATATTAAATCGTTGCTGCTTTAGAGGAATGTTTATTTCGATATCTGAAACACGTAGGCATATCATTGTTGTAGAATAACAATAAATAAAAAAAACTCACTGACACTCAGCATTGTACAGCCTCAAAAATAAAATATTTTCAGGGCCTTCAGTGTTGTAGAAACTATAGAAAGTATGTACGCCATACAGCAAAATACCACATCTCCCCCTCACCTCAGCGTACAAGAGCTGATTGACTGTGACTCCAAAAATATGGGTTGTGTTGGCGGTGACATACAGGAGGCCTGTGACTGGGCTCAACAGGTAAGTTTAAAATACTATTACTATTTAATGCAAAATAGAAGACATTCTAAAGGTCTTTGCATGGACACATCAAATAAGTTTAGAATCTGATATTTGGAAATATGTACTACTACACTGTATGGAAAAGCTTCTAGGAGTTATTGGGAAATTTGCTCAGATTTTCTGCTAACTTTCTATAATCTCAGTTTCTATGTAAATTTCATTTTATCCCCACTGTTTTACTTGATCTGTTCACTGAAGAAGGTTTCTGGTCAATGTGTTCGTTGTGTTGTTCTATTCTTGAGCTATTAAAAACTGGTCTATCTTTTTTGGAGACCCCCCTCACCAGTAATATTCTTAAAAAAACCTCCTATTTTCGCTTTCCGTGGGAAGTGCTTGTTAGAAGCCACCACTGTGCTATTAAAGCACATATTGGCACCAAAAGTTGCAACCATAACTGCTGTAACCTGTGTCCCTATGTGATTGAAGTTGATAAAATCACTTACCCTCTGGAAATATTCAGACTCAAAGATGGTTTTACTTGCACAAGTCACAACATGATTTACACCATCCTTTGTAAATAGTGCGGAAAATTATAAGTATGCAATACAGGTCATCACCTAAGAGACCTAAAGCAAGACGTGGACAAAATGGAGCGAATACAAGGCAACGCAGTGCGCTTCATCGCAAGTGACTACAAAACCACTACTCCTGGCTTCGTCACTGACCTCTTAAAAAGATTTGATATCCCCTCCATCAAAGACAGACCAGAAAAGCTCCGTCTAACATTTCTCTATAATGTGGTCACAGGGCTAGTGCCGGCCATTCCAGCTAACACATATTTAACCCCACAGAAGCTAGGTCGCTTAATCAGAGCTAAACGCTCAATAAACACTGACTTCGCCTCTGACAACTCCTTGAGCAGTTACATCCGGAAAAATTATAAATGCTTCACTGTGCCTCGATGTACCACAATTCAATATAAACGATCATTCTTCCCGCGAACCATAATTGCTTCGAGCCAACTGGACAATGCCGCCATGGACTCGAAATCAATTGAGAGTTTCAAGGCTGCCCTGGCACCCGCTAGGAGTGGTTAGGATAGTCGCATCATTTCCCAAACCATTGCACATATGCCAGTACTTGGTTGCAGCAACGTAGTCTATCAGAATCAGAGAACACTTGTACTACATCAATAAACAAGCTTTTTGACCCATTTCTAAAAATTTCAATGGAACTTTAGACATTGTAGTTACAGGTATATTGTATGCGAGTAATACACCTGATAGAATTTATATGGAAAACAAATCAATAAAAAGATTTGGTATGTTGACTCCGTTTGGTGTAAACCAAAATTCAAAATTCATATAACGGCAAGGTCTTTTTTCCTGTTTGGTTTTATATTGTACTTTTACTTTTCCATTCTTCTGATCTTTGTTTTCGTACTGGACTTGTGCCAATTCTTCTTCTTTTTTTTTTTCACTTTAGGTATATGAACGATATGCATATATTATGCATTTCAATTTTGGCTATATCAATGTTTTTTATTGTAGTGATAATGCATTTTAATTTTATATATTATTGATTATATCAATGTTTTTTATTGTAGTGATTATGCATTTTAATTTTATATATTATTGATTATATCAATGTTTTTTATTGTAGTGATGATGCATTTTAATTTTATATATTATTGATTATATCAATGTTTTTTTATTGTAGTGATTATGCATTTTAATTTTATATATTATTGATTATATCAATGTTTTTTATTGTAGTGATGATGCATTTTAATTTTATATATTATTGATTATATCAATGTTTTTTATTGTAGTGATTATGCATTTTAATTTTGATTATATCAATGTTTTTTTATTGTAGTGATGAAGGCATTTGCAGAAATGTTTGAATTTGCACTTTGCCTAATCATAATTAAAGCTTACCATATGTTATTTTATTGACATAAATTATTTGTGTCTCACTTATCAGCTCTTGAGATTTCCCAAACCATGTGCTTCATATTTCCCTGTGCACAGCTTCATTGCAGTCTCCCTAATATAATCCTGAATCTGATTTTACAAGAAACAATTTAGTATATTATAAAGCGAACAATGTATATTATGCCACCCTATAATTTAATTTGATGCTCTTAAGGCCCTCCTATAACTCTTTTGATGACCATAAATAATATTGCTACTAATCGAATTTGCCTACAGCATTGTGTTGTGTGGGCTGACAGCTACCCACTGACTGATAAGACTGACACTTGTAAGAGACTACCCCCAGAGACTCCTTGTGTGCATCTCAAGTCCTGCAATGCTGCAAAGTAAGTCCTTAGCAGATCTTGGAACTTTTAGGACATTGCACTGGTGGTGACTATAGAAAACCTTTCAATACTGCACCATTTGTGTCCAGAGGAAACCTTTCAATATTGCACCTGTATTGTCCAGAGGAAACCTTTCAATATTGCACCTGTAGTGTCCAGAGGAAACCTTTCAATATTGCACCTGTAGTGTCCAGAGGAAACCTTTCAATATTGCACATGTAGTGTCCAGAGGAAACCTTTCAATATTGCACCTGTAGTGTCCAGAGGAAACCTTTCAATATTGCACCTGTAGTGTCCAGAGGAAACCTTTCAATATTGCACCTGTAGTGTCCAGAGGAAACCTTTCAATTTAAAAATATAGTAGGATGCAGTATAAGAATAAGGTTGTGACGTGACATAGGCTAGGTCATTGGTCTGGTAGAAAGCCATTACTGAACACAATGGTTGGCTACATTTCCTTATAATACAACAATAATGTGCAAATAGTAGTTTCAAGTTGATCAGTTTGCAGTTCATGAGAGCTGTACAATGGTACACCCGTCTGTGTCATGATCAAAAGATAGAATGTTCAATACAGTGGTACAGCCGTTTGTGTCATGATCAAGAGAAAGAAGTTTCAATTATCATCTGAGGTCACGCCAAGTTATAAGTAAATAGCCCGGTGGAATTAATACACTAACACAGTAAGGCAATAGCTCTTGGGGAATACTCAGAGTAAACAACTCGATTGGAAAAAAAAAAAACATTTTAGAGTACAAGTTTTTATTTAAGTTTAAATATAATTATAAAGTCATAGGATATCATGTAGGTTCCTTTGTGTGCTTTGCAAAGGTGCCATTTGCTTGTAATATGGTGCCTTGCAAAAATTAATATTTATAGATTCAACTGTCGTCATAGTCTGAGCGGTTCACCAGATGTCAGCTGTTTGGGACATAGCCAAGTTGGTGAAAATTGTGCCATAGCCCAAGCCAAATTAATAAAAGTTTCTAAAATAAAGTTTTTTAGAAGTTATGAAGTACTGGGCCATGCATAATCCCTGTAACTTTACCAGTGATGATACAGCTGCCAGATTAAAGCAGGAGCAACAACAGCAAAATAACAATTTTAAACTTAAAACTTAAAATGATTTCAAGAACAAGTTAAGGATAAAGTTTGCAGTGATAAATAATTCAAATTTGAAACAATGAACACAAGTTGATAACATGTTGCCCTTTCATAACTCTCATCAAGCCTGTCATTTTTGTGTCAGTTAAATTCTTTATGTAGTATATATAAGTTCTCTATGATTAAGAAGAAATTAACCAATGTTGCACAGCTTAGTTTCAAGGTAATTATTTATTTTCAAAATTAGAAGTTAGAATTTACTGTTGGTTAACAAAAAAATGTATCTTCCCATGCCCTGTGCTTTCTTTCAGGTATGTTGATAACGAAAGCACACTGTTAGATCTTATAGCTGAGCATGGGCCGATTGCCGTGGCCATCGATGCTACAACATGGCACAACTATGTTGGAGGAATAATTCAGTATCATTGCTCAGAGACTCTAAATCATGCAGTGCAAATTGTGGGATACAACTTGGAAGGTAAGGATAACTTTAAGGTGTATAAGTGTGTCACTACACAGTAAAAATAAAATACTTTTTTTAAGAGAGTTTTTTTTCTGGATAAAAGCACTCAGGCTTCCTACAGGTTTTCCCCTTTCTCTGGTTTAAAACTGTAATTTAGAAATTTTTACTAAAAAGTTGATCAGTCAAGAATACATCAACTTTTCATATATTAATAATGTTTTTCACCAGACTAAGATGTGTATAAAATTTGAGTTCTTCAAAAAGTAGAGTAGTTGGTAAAAAATAATTTCTCGAAATGAACAAATAGGTGACATCATTCATACTCAAAAGTAAAAACATTACAAGTGAAACAAACAAAATTAAAGATAAAAGCACCAATAAGACCAGTAGTAACATATGCAAGCGCAATTTGGGCCCTAACAAAAAAGACAGAAAACCTATTAAAAACATGAGAGAGAAAAGTTCTCTGGAAAATATGCGGATCAACAACGGATGAATATGGATGGAGAATACGTACCAACTAGGAATTGTATAGTCCATATTAGGTTCCCATGCTGTATTAGAAATAAAAAAAGGGGAGGCTGCGCTGGGCGGGACACTTAGAATAACAGAAAGAAATGACAGAGGAGTAAATTGGGTTGCACAACCAAAACGGCAGAGGAAAACGGCTCAAAGGAGACCTAGGCTAAGATGGGTGAATGATATGGAAAAAGATCTAGAGTAGCTGGGAATCCAATCATGGAAAAGAAAAGCATCACTTAGGTCTGAGTGGAAGTAGTGAGGCAGACCAAAGCCCTACATGGGCTTTAATGCCACAGGGATGGATTCATGATAAGTGAAATGAAATAAAACTTTTTGTGAGAGCAATAGCAAGGAACTAGCCACTTGTAAAACTAATTCAATATTGATATTATTGAATACTTTTGTTATTAATTCATGTTATGTCAAATAGTTGCCCATTTTAATTAGGTGATGTCCCTTACTACATAATCCGTAACTCATGGGGATCAGACTTTGGTGATAATGGTTATGTTTATGTCAAGTATGGTGGAAATGTTTGTGGTAAGTATCACATTTGGTGACAATGGTTGTGTCAAATGTTGTGGAAATGTTGGTAGGTTTAAGAAACAATCCCAGTTTACCAAAAGTTAAAAAGATTTGGTTAAAGATTCTTTAAAAAGAAATTTATAATTAAGATTCTTTTAACGGATTCTTTCGTCATTGCCTTTATTTGTGTATTGTGTTACTTACATAATATATATGTAAGTTTGTATGTGTGTGCGCTTTATACACAATTGAAAAATTTCTTTCAGGTCTTGCTAATTTGGTGGTCAGTCTTGATACAGTGAGAACTCTTGACAAACGTTAGACAAACAACACAAGTCTGCTTTATAACCAGAGGGAAACGAGTTTAACACAAACAGGAATGTTCAAAAAACAGATTTTGAGCTAAACCTTCAGTGATACTGACTTTAAAAAAAAAAATCAAAACAAATTAACTTAATTGTACTTAAGATAAATTAACTCACATTGTTTCACCATTGCACCTTAAGTTGTGATAATCACGATTATCTTTTTTACATGCTCGTTCATATTTCATGTTGCTTGTATTTCAAACATGTTAATCATATATATTTTTTCATAGAAGTTTTATACGGTATAAAAAACAACATTTCTCTGTAATTTTGGCTGTTCCTCCATTTATTATAACTTACTCATTGTTATGACATGTGTTATTAACACTAGAATTTGTTTAGTTATATTTATATACACTAGCAGTATATCTTGTCTAGATCTCATTATTGAAAAACAAAAGTTTGACTTTATTTATTGAGAAAGGTGGACCTTTTTCATATTTCGGTTAAATAACTTATGTTTAGATTTTTTTTCTCCCTCTGTCTCCATTACTAAAAAATCACCCAAAGATTCCAAATTTGACATTAAAGTTCCAGCTTTGAGATGCATTTAAATGTATTTACCCATTTTATTTAGATTTAGGTGATGTCCCTTACTACATAATCTGTAACAGATGAGGATCAGACTTTGGTGACAATGTATGCAAGCAGACTTCGGGAATTGGAAATATCCCTTCAGTACAGTATGTATGATGGAACCAGACACCAGAGTTAAATGTTTAACCGAAATTTGACCAGAAAGGAAACAAGGAAGACAAACTGCATCTGCTGGACATACTGAATGGTGTCAACAGCAAACCTATTTGATTTTACACGTTGCCATTGCAACAGATTCTATTTTATGTAAAACATTGCAACAGATTCTATTTTATGTAAAACATTTTTGTTACACTGACAGTAGTTTGTAAGGCATAACTCATCTCATATATTTCATACTAAGCTGTTTTTTTAAATTTTTTTATAAACATTATCTACCGTACTTATTCAAATAAACTGCACTATCACTAAGATAAATTTGACTTTTGATCTTTTATCGTTATCATTTTAAACATTCTTGGGTATTTTATTATTATAATTTTAAACTCTATTTGGTCTTTTGAAGAAAAAAAATGCTGTCTGTCACAAAAAGCAAGTAATATAATTACCTTTCTTAAATATTTTCAACTCTTACCAGATGCAAACTGTGAAAAATACTGGTTTGTAGAAAAGTTCTACATTCAATTTTGTATAAGTTTTATATGAATATCAAACAATTATACTAATAACTATATTTTAATTTTAAAGCATGATGACATTATTCAGTTAACAAACCTGAAAGAGCTGCTGACGCCTTATGTACCCACTAGAGAGCTCCGCTCATCCGATAGTGGCAAACTCTCGACACCACGTGTTTGCCTTGAGACTTACGGAAAGCGCACTTTCGCATTTGCTGGTTCAACAATTTGGAACGCCCTTCCTGTCGATCTAAGAAACAACCAGACACTGGAGTCATTTAAAACCGATTTAAAGACACATCTATTTCGCAAACACCTTCTGGGATGATTGTCTACCTTATTTTCCACTTAATGCATAATGGCTGTGTTGCTTATGGTTGAAATGGCTAGAAAGACTTTGCCATTGTATGCTTGTAATTAGTTTTTGTAGTGTTGCGTTTATTTTAAATGTGGTAAATTATAGATTTGTTTTTTGTTGACTTTGTACCGCGCTTCGAGCCTTTGGGGATGAAGCGCGTTTTTGAAATGAACTTTATTATTATTATTTTATTACTTTAAGTTGATCTCATTCTGTGAAGTGACAGAAATTGATGAACTGGCGGCAGCGGATGGTCCCATGACCAGAACCCATTTCCATTGAATTTACTGCGGAGGTCAGTGCTCCAATGGTAGCAAGATGGCATTTCAGAGGGTGTGAGTAGGGAAATGTGATTATGAGAACAGAAAAGCCATTGAATTTTTAGATATGATACAAACGGTTACAGATTTTAAAATGTGAACAACATCAGATACATCGGGCGTAACAATTTTAAATTGGTCCTACTATTTCAATAAATGTTATCAGTGAAGGGAACAAGTTAGTACTCTTTAAAAAAGGACAATTAACGTGTAAAAAAAAAATCATTTTGCTTTATTTTTGTACACATTTTTCTCCAGATTTATTGGGGGGGGGGTGTCATTTGACTTGCTCCGGGGGTTGGGCACTCCCCCTGTGGAGAGATGCCTGAAAGAAACACTGTTGTTCTGCATTTGAAGTAAAAAAAAAAATACAGGTTTAAAATTTACACTCATGGTACACTTTAAACTTTTAAAAACACCAATTGGCCAGCACTGCAGCCAGCACAATTCCAGTAGAAAGTGGGTAGCTGGTGTGGACAGCAGGAGAAGGGGGTTTGAGTATGAAGGGGCGGGGAGTTATGGGGGTAGAGTGTAATAATGGAGTGTAATAGTGTGTTAACGTTTGAGAAGGTATGTTGTGGTTGTGGATAACTGGTCTGGTGAAGAGCAGCAATAAAGGTTGGGGACATACCACAAGTAGAGTTAAGGAAAGAGAGGGTATAGAGAGTGGCGAAATGGGAATTAAGTAGGTATTGGGGTGTAGGGTAAGGCTGAGAGCATGGGAAGTGGTGAACTGGGGATGGGGGATTTGGGGGGGGGGTATTGGAATGTAGGGTGAGGTTGAGAGGGTAGGGAGAGAGGATAGCTGGATAAGGGGTGGGGACTTAGGTAATGTAGATATGGTATGTAAAGTTAGTAGATAATGTATTTAGGGTATGTAGAGTTAGTAGGTAATGTAGATGGGGTATGTAAAGTTAGTAGATAATGTAGATGGGGTATGTAAAGTTAGTAGATAATGTAGATAGGGTATGTAGAGTTAGTAGATAATGTAGATAGGGTATGTAGAGTTAGTAGGTAATGTAGATAGGGTAAGTAGAGTTAGTAGATAATGTAGATAGGGTATGTAGAGTTAGTAGATAATGTAGATAGGGTATGTAGAGTTAGTAGATAATGTAGATAGGGTATGTAGAGTTAGTAGATAATGTAGATAGGGTATGTAGAGTTAGTAGGTAATGTAGATAGGGTATGTAGAGTTAGTAGGTAATGTAGATAGGGTAAGTAGAGTTAGTAGATAATGTAGATAGGGTATGTAGAGTTAGTAGATAATGTAGATAGGGTATGTAGAGTTAGTAGATAATGTAGATAGGGTATGTAGAGTTAGTAGATAATGTAGAGTTAGTAGATAGGGTATGTAGCGTTAGTAGGTAATGTAGATAGGGTATGTAGAGTTAGTAGATAATGTAGATAGGGTATTTAGAGTTAGTAGATAATGTAGATAAGGTATTTAGAGTTAGTAGATAATGTAGATTGGGTATGTAGAGTTAGTAGATAATGTAGATTGGGTATGTAGAGTTAGTAGGTAATGTAAATAGGTCGTGGGGAGTTAGTAGGTAATGTAGATAGGAAGTGGGGAGTTAGTAGGTAATGTAGATAGGAAGTGGGGAGTTAGTAGGTAATGTAGATAGGATATGGGGAGATAGTAGGTAATAGATAGGATATGGGGGTATACAGGTTTACGTATAACCGGTAACGGAGGGCTCCAAAATTGTTTGATTTAAAGGGTTCTTGCTTGTCTGAATTTCTCTAGTTACGAGAAGTCAGTGAACTAGGGAGCGCTAGTTTAGAAGCACTTTGCTTATCCTCCCACCCCTCCCAACAAAGTGTTGGTTTCCCGCTTTGATTTATAGTTCATCTCGTTGAAGAATAAACTTCCATCTGATTGGAGAAATGACGTATGGCTCTGCCTGGGGACGACATCAAGGCCCGGGGTTGGTGGGAGGGGGGGCGGGGGCGCAAATAATCGTTCATGATTAAGTGCTCCATCATTGCATCGTTAATGGTTGTATCACGAGCGCACAATCGTAGTGGGGTTTCGCAGTCGCTTCTACAGTGAGATTCACATGGGTGGTGGTGGAGGACTTTAGAGATTTCAATTAAATTTTAATGAGTTGTGCTGCCGTGTGATAGTCTTATTCTAAGGGGACCTGTTCGATAATGGACTGATCCGGTCTATAGGCCTTCTTACTGTAATGGAATGATCCGGCCTTCTTACTATAATGTAATGATCCGGGCTAGGCCTTCTTACTATACTGGAATAATCCGGTCTATAGGCCTTCTTACTATAATGGATGATCCGCCTATATGCCTTCTTACTATAATGGAATGATCCGGTCTATATGCCTTCTTACTATAATGGAATGATCCGCCTATAGGCCTTCTTACTATAATGGAATTATCCGGTCTAGGCCTTCTTACTATAATGGAATGATCTGGTCTATATGCCTTCTTACTATAATGGAATGATCCGCCTATAGGCCTTCTTACTATAATGGAATGATCCGGTCTAGGCCTTCTTACTATAATGGAATGATCTGGTCTATATGCCTTCTTACTATAATGGAATGATCCGCCTATAGGCCTTCTTACTATAATGGAATGATCCGGCCTAGGCCTTCTTACTATGATTGAATAATCCGGTCTAGGCCTTCTTACTATAATGGAATGATCCGGTCAATAGGCCTTCTTACTATAATAGAATAATCCGGTCTATAGGCCTTCTTACCATGATGGAATGATCCGGTCTATAGGCCTTCTTACTATAATGGAATGATCCGGTCTAGGCCTTCTTACTATAATTGAATAATCCAGTCTAGGCCTTCTTACTATAATGGAATGATCCGGTCTAGGCCTTCTTACTATAATGGAATAATCCGATCTAGGCCTTCTTACTATAATGGAATAATCCGGTCTAGACCTTCTTACTATAATGGAATGATCCGATCTAGGCCTTCTTACTATAATGGAATAATCCAATCTAGGCCTTCTTACTATAATGGAATGATCCGGTATATAGGCCTTCTTACTATAATGGAATGATCCGGTCTATAGGCCTTCTTACTATAATGGAATGATCCGGTCTAGGCCTTCTTACTATAATGGAATGATCCGGTCTATAGGCCTTCTTACTATAATAGAATAATCCGGTCTTTAGGCCTTCTTACTATAATAGAATATCTGGTCTATAGGCCTTCTTACTATAATAGAATAATCCGGTCTTTAGGCCTTCTTACTATAATAGAATATCTGGTCTATAGGCCTTCTTACTATAATAGAATAATCCGGTCTAGGCCCTTTTTTTTTTACTATTTAACAGAAATTGATGACAATCTCAGGCCTTACATTAAAAAACACCACCAACAACAACAACAGAGATTTATTATTCTGAGTGCAGAAATCTTCAGTTGAATAGCCGTTCATATTTCCATGGCTTCGTGCCCACCAAGCATGGGATACTCCCTCAGGACGCACAGTTTAATGTGTGTTGTTTGTTTGCTGAACTTATTTCTCTCGGGTGAGTCAGGACGTTTTATTTCCAGTTAAATAGTCATTTAACGAGGAGCTTAGCAAACAGAAATTTAAATATTAGTTCATTTAAAATAATTGAAATTCCACTGAAACTAAATTGAAAAAAACAACAAAAACAAACAAGACAAAAACGATGCCAAGTATCACGTGATACAAGTTATTTTCACCAGTCAAAATAACGGGGAATAAAAAACCTCAAAATTCCAATATCTTCTTCCACACTTGCACCTACGCTCTCGTCTAAACCCATTTGTCTACCCCAACCCCCACATCACAACACCCACTTCTATTGCACTTCAACCTTTACTCTTCCTTTCTAAACTTTACACACCCTCTTTACGGTTATCACTATTCTAACCTCCTTCACTCTTTTTCTTTCACCTTCTTTACCATCTAACCCTTTACAGCCTTATTGCCCTACGTGTTCGGTGGAACTCTTTTCCATTACTTACCTCACCATTACTCCTAACCCCACCCACCACCTCAACCTCCCCTACCATATCCGCCGTACTCTCCACTGCCCTCCCCACTACCACTGTGTCCTACACTGTCCATTGCCTTTCATTCACCCCACCCCGATGAGACAAATGAGCACTCCCAACCCTCAGCCTCAACCCCTGCGCTTTCCTTTAAACTCCACAAACCCTCTCTCCTTCCACACGCTCTTCCCTTAGACCAGTGGTGTCAAACTCAAGCGCTCGGCGGGCCAAAACTCAAATCAAATGTAAGGTTGCGGGCCGAACAGGATAAACATTCAATAAGCGGAAAATACATCTTTAAAAAAAAAAAAAAAAATTATATCAATGAAAACAGAAAAAAAAATCTTAATAATTAAAAACCATGACAAGTAGCCTGAGTTCGTTTATGTTGGGAGTAACGTTATGTGTCATTGAGATTCTCATGATGGACTGCTAGTGTTTACCAGTGAGACGACTCCTGTGTGATGCTTTGTTAATCTTGATCACAGAAAACAGCTGCTCACACATACATGTGCTACCCAACATGCTCGTGGTTCGAGCCGCATGCAGACGAAGCTGGGGTATCTCTTCGGGAGTGAAACGAGTGAACTGTGCAGGCCCAATTGTGTCCTACTTTGCCTTTAGTGTGCCATTACATTGCAGCTCTATTAGCTCCATCTGCAAATTTACAGGTGCATTTTCCACGTCTATGACAAATGGGTTATGAAACAGCTCGACATTACATTTCTGTGATTCAAAGTCACTAAAGCGCGGTGCGAACTCGACGCGAAGTAAGCTAAGTCTTTCAGCAACGTGTGAATTGGGGATAACCACAGCGTTGACTTGGATATAATTGTACGTCGGTCAAGACCTCGCGGGCCTGATAGAATTGTACGGCGGGCCAGATGTGGCCCGCGGGCCTTGAGTTTGACACATGTGCCTAGACTATGCACTCTCATACATCTACATGTCCCCCTGTCCCCCATCATCACCTGTACTCTCTACCCAGATGTCGAGTCCCGAGAAAAGAGTGTTGGAACCCATCCAAGAAACCCCCTCTCAAAATAAATAGATTAGGTCTCCTAAACACACACACACCCTTACCCTTTCGCAATATGACGTCACCCCGATCTGCAAACACCCCCCCCCCCCTGATATCAGAAATAATATTCAATGAAAATGTTGCTTTCTTTCATTCTGTGAACTGGAAGTTTTGACTAGTCACTGTCTAATCTAGTCAATGTCAAGTCTAGTCACTGTCTAATCTAGTCAATGTCAAGTCTAGTCACTGTCTAATCTAGTCAATGTCAAGTCTAGTCACTGTCTAATCTAGTCAATGTCAAGTCTAGTCACTGTCTAATCTAGTCAATGTCAAGTCTAGTCACTGTCTAATCTAGTCAATGTCAAGTCTAGTCACTGTCTAATCTAGTCAATGTCAAGTCTAGTCACTGTCTAATCTAGTCAATGTCAAGTCTAGTCACTGTCTAATCTAGTCAATGTCAAGTCTAGTCACTGTCTAATCTAGTCAATGTCAAGTCTAGTCACTGTCTAATCTAGTCAATGTCAAGTCTAGTCACTGTCTAATCTAGTCAATGTCAAGTCTAGTCACTGTCTAATCTAGTCAATGTCAAGTCTAGTCACTGTCTAATCTAGTCAATGTCAAGTCTAGTCACTGTCTAATCTAGTCAATGTCAAGTCTAGTCACTGTCTAATCTAGTCAATGTCAAGTCTAGTCACTACCCAGTTAATGTCTAGACACTTTTTTATTCACTGTCACTAGACTAGTCACTATCTAGTCACTGGGGGAAAAGTTGGGGGGGGGGTGAAGATGCAAAATCGTTGATTTGAACAACGAATTTTATTATACTTTCATTTATTAGGATTTTGTTATCAACATTTAGGATTTAAATTTAATTAAAATTTAAAAAAAATTAAAAAAATAGTTTAAGTGTTTTTTCTATCTTTCACAATAATTTTGTCTTGGTCATAATTGATAAAAATTAAAATCCACCCGTCTTCATCTTTACACCAACAGATCTATCAGCATCCGGCCAAACTGGTGTTGGTGAGAACAGCAAAGGCAGGGTATTTATGCTGTCGTTTCTGCTCAACCGAAACATGAACAGCAGCGAGAATAGCATCCTCATCATGTCCGATGAGAAGACAACCGTGTTTGTTTACGTGGCTTATCATCGCAACCTGACCCGGTACTTCATGAAAAGCAACGACACCCTTATGATAAAGGTAGGAAATTGAGAAATTTGTTGTGGATTTTGGGGTACACTCATTGAAGTCAGTGGCGTCGCTAGGGCTGTCATGCCGAGGCAGGCCAAGCTTATCTCCACTTCCACCCACGGGAAAAAAAAAATGCTGTTGGCCGAAAACGCCATCCCTCAATATACATTAAAAAAACAAAAATAGCCACCACGGTCGGAATGCATACTCACTAGTGACTCCTCTCCAAATGCTATCACGGTCAGAATGCATACTCACTAGTGACTCCTCTCCAAATGCTATCACGGTCAGAATGCATACTCACTAGTGACTCCTCTCCAAATGCTATCACGGTCAGAATGCATACTCACTAGTGACTCCTCTCCAAATGCTATCACGGTCAGAATGCATACTCACTAGTGACTCCTCTCCAAATGCTATCACGGTCAGAATGCATACTCACTAGTGACTCCTCTCCAAATGCTATCACGGTCAGAATGCATACTCACTAGTGACTCCTCTCCAAATGCTATCACGGTCAGAATGCATACTCACTAGTGACTCCTCTCCAAATGCTATCACGGTCAGAATGCATACTCACTAGTGACTCCTCTCCAAATGCTATCACGGTCAGAATGCATACTCACTAGTGACTCCTCTCCAAATGCTATCACGGTCAGAATGCATACTCACTAGTGACTCCTCTCCAAATGCTATCACGGTCAGAATGCATACTCACTAGTGACTCCTCTCCAAATGCTATCACGGTCAGAATGCATACTCACTAGTGACTCCTCTCCAAATGCTATCACGGTCAGAATGCATACTCACTAGTGACTCCTCTCCAAATGCTATCACGGTCAGAATGCATACTCACTAGTGACTCCTCTCCAAATGCTATCACGGTCAGAATGCATACTCACTAGTGACTCCTCTCCAAATGCTATCACGGTCAGAATGCATACTCACTAGTGACTCCTCTCCAAATGCTATCACGGTCAGAATGCATACTCACTAGTGACTCCTCTCCA
>CAXITT010000311.1:92695-119020 GCA_964033795.1 Lymnaea stagnalis | reverse complement strand
AAAAAAAAAAGAGTAGGGTTCGTTCGAAAAATAAGTCACGCAAAAAATGACCAACCTCCCCCTGTCATAAAATCTTTACCCCCCCCCCCCTTTTTTTTTAGTGTCACGTCACACCTAAAAAAAATCAAAACATACACACAATTTTCATAACTAAACTAAGATTTTATTTTATTCTTTAACATTTTCCCATAATGGATTAAGATGACGTATTATTAGAAAACTGTGACGTGAAACAACAGAGGTCAGAAGACCTACGCAGTCCCAGCCTAGGTGTGTGTGGGGGGGGGGGTCGTGGTCACACCAGTGGGTGGGGCTACTACAGTTTCTAGTTTTGGACCTAATCTGATCGAAAAAACGGCAGACTGTCAAACCGAAGTTCATGAGTCCTTCCACAACGTACCCCATTTTCTCCCCCACCCCAAAAACTGCAATCTTCGAGCCACGAAGCCACACGTTGGTGGTGCTCCGCCGTCAAGACATCCCCAGCCGATGTGTCGTTTTGATCTTGAATTGTGCTCTTTCATTAAAAAAAGTAACAGATTTGTATAAATATTCAATGTTTACCATAATTTACCATGTTCATAAAAAATTATTTAACATTATTATATTATCTCGGCCCAGGCAGTTTAAGAGCTGCTTCTTCTAAATAGTTTAGTTATCCTCCAAAAAATTGTATACCCCATTTAATTTTTGACTGATATTTGACACACTTGTAAAAACATATAGAATCTAAAATCTGACTTACACTTGCGGTAATGAAACAAAGAGCATTAAATTAAAAAAAAAAAAAACAACAGCCCACTTAAATGTGAATTTGGCAGCTTCCATTTGAGACTACAGCCACAGAAATGGGCAAGACAGAACGAAAAACCACTTCAGTGTATTCAACGGAGCCCGTCTCTGTTTACGGCATAACTTTTCACGAGGACTCCAGTGGCGCCTTCATGTCTATACCGATCGAAAAATGGGGTGACCACTACATAGTGGCTACCTATAATGGCGGAGGTAAGTTATTTGACCGTAGTCTTAGTGAATTTAGTGTCTAAATTGATAGACCAATGGGGGCGACGACTACATAATGTCTACTTTATGATGGTGGAGGTAGGTTATGTGATCGAGGTCTTAGTGTCTCAACTGATAGACCAATGGGGCGACGACTACATAATGTCTACTTTATGATGGTGGAGGTAGGTTATGTGACCGAGGTCTTAGTGTCTCAACTGATAGACCAATGGGGGCGACGACTACATAATGTCTACTTTATGATGGTGGAGGTAGGTTATGTGACCGAGGTCTTAGTGTCTCAACTGATAGACCAATGGGGCGACGACTACATAATGTCTACTTTATGATGGTGGAGGTAGGTTATGTGACCGAGGTCTTAGTGTCTCAACTGATAGATGAATGGGGGCGACGACTACATAATGTCTACTTTATGATGGTGGAGGTAGGTTATGTGACCGCGGTCTTAGTGTACCAACTGATAGCCCAATGGGGCGACGACTACATAATGTCTACTTTATGATGGTGGAGGTAGGTTATGTGACCGAGGTCTTAGTGTCTCAACTGATAGATCAATGGGGCGACGACTACATGTCTACTTTATGATGGTGGAGGTAGGTTATGTGACCGAGGTCTTAGTGTCTCAACTGATAGACCATGGGGGCGATGACTACATAATGTCTACTTTATGATGGTGGAGGTAGGTTATGTTACGGAGGTCTTAGTGTCTCAACTGATAGACCAATGAGGCGACGACTACATAATGTCTACTTTATGATGGTGGAGGTAGGTTATGTGACCGAGGTCTTAGTGTCTCAACTGATAGACCAATGGGGGCGATGACTACATAATGTCTACCTTATGATGGTGGATGTAGGTTATGTGGTTGTCATCCCCACTGTGTTATTACAAAATCAGCATTTATAATTTACATTGACTCTCCAAATTTTTTGACCCCCGGATCAAATGGGAAATACATTGTTAGGTTTCTTCTAGCTTTTAAAACCTATAGGATAAACAAAAAATACATTTAACTCAGTAAATATTCTAATTTGAAAAAAAAAATATTTCAAATACCAGATTGCTTCGTTTAAAATATGTTTTCCCTTACAGACATGTGTACAGATGTGTGGACTCATTACCCTTGAATGAACTAAGAGTCATAGTTTTTGAAAATGAACTTGAACACTTGAAATATAGTAATAGTAATTATTAATAAAAATTTCAATAATGGAATGCACTACCACTAAGCAAAGAAGGAAATAGCTTTCAGGATTATGTATTTGTAACTTTCCCATACCTTAAACTCCTTGTGTACATAAAATGTAGTTAAGTAACTTTAAAAATAAAATCAAAATTAGTCATTTTTTGTTTCCAAGGAGAAGTTGCAGTCATAGCAGCCGAAGATGATACATCAGTGACTGTCGTTTACAATTTTATCCGACCTACCTGGTGAGTTAAACCATGTCCTTGTTCATACGAATTAAAACAGGTTTCTTAAAATTTGATCTACGATGCTAAATCATCGTGTGGAGATGCTAATCTTCCATCGAGCTCATCCCCAAGTAGCGGATAGGGGAAAGCCCACCAGACACCAGATACGGCGGGTACCGGGGAAATAAAATATCCGGGGTGGACTAAATCAGAAGCTACTGCCTTGTAGGAAGTGGAGGGGTCCGCAAAGGCTGAGGACCCGACCCGATACAAATGCAGCTACCCTGAGAGCTACTAGGGGCATTCCCCCCTCCCCTGAGGGTTGTGCGCTTGGCTGACGATCCTGACACGTAAAAAAATTCCATTGGTACGAACGCTTCATCACACACGAAAAAAAACAACCAGACTGATTACTTTGGATTTCGACCTATGCCTGAACAAAAATTGGGTTCGTGCATGGAGTCTGAAAGCCATGGATCGATCCGAATGATGTGTGGGAGCAGGCCAGGGCCCTACATGTCCACTGATGATGTTGATGCCAACTCGTAGAGAGTGGTATACATATCTTGTTTAAAACATATGTTACTGAATTGCAGGTGTTTTGACAGTACTAAGCCGATAGATGTCACCTCAAGAGGTCCTTTTAACATGAATCGTGAAGATGTGCTGCGTATTGTCTGTTGGGATGACATGACGGGCTCCATAATCAAGGGTTCTAAGCCTATCGGAGTTATCTCAGGCAGCAGCTGTGCCCGTATACCAAATGGTGATTATAAAGAAAAACAGCATTGATTAAATGTACTTTAACTTTTAGTAAAAATTACATCAGGGGGGCATCACGCATCTGATAGGGGTGTGTGTGAGGGGGGGGAGGGGGGCGTTCACTACCGCTTATAACTTTTTATGACAACATTATATAAAATAGAGGTTTATAATAACCACTAACAGAACCACATTTCACCAGGCTCCCGAACCTGTGATCACATTGTAGAAATGATGATTCCGTCCAGAATTTTGGGCCAAGTGTATTTCTTAGCAGCTGTGACAGGGAGAAGGTCAAGGGTTAGGGTGATCTATGCTGAAGAAGGTTTGTATATTTTGCTGTTGTGAATATATTATAAATTGTACATAACGTACGCAATGCCGGCAGGTCGGGTCTCTGTTGTTGTCTAGCCTGTTAAAGTATGCCTTAAATGGGGCAGTGCTCGGGTCTCATTTGGTTCACCAGGCTCTGTTGTCGGTGACCCAATTTCCCCCTGGGATCCTGTTTGCTAGGATGAGGCATTTTAGCGAAGAGACATCTGGCTTTCGTGCTGTCTGCCCGATCTCTGTACCATTTTGCTCGAAAATTGTCAGCCAGCCGGATTTTAACACCGAGGTAAGCGACTGGTGCTTTTTGGAAAAGCGCCCTGAGTGTGCTTGATGCAGCGCCCTGAGTGTGCTTGATGCAGCGCCCCAATTTGTGCGTACACATTTTTTCACCATGGTTAAGCTCGGAGTTCAAATCTTGCACAAAGCTGTGCATTGTTATATTTTGACTTAGCATGAGCTAAAAATAAGGAAAATCATTCGACAAAAACTTTAGAGAAGGTCACTTAAATTGAGTATATGCAGCCAGTTGTTAAAATTAATTTGTAAACCAATCTTGTTTTGCTATAAATTACGCGTGGTTTTCGCAGATTTTTATCAAGTTTGAAAACAATTAGAGGCGGGGCAGAGAAAATGTCGTGTGTGTCAGGGTCTGCGAGGAGAACGGCCCTGTTTTTATGGAAAGCGCGTTTGGCTATTAGATTGTGAACAATGGTACAAAGTACCAAGAAGCATTTTATTTTGAATTTGTTTACCTGTCTATAAATACTTTTGCACATTAACAGTCAATAGCATATGGAAAAATAAATTAAGCGAGACATTACTGAATTCTTATATCATGCTGCATATTTTCAGGTGTGACGAATGTAACTCTTGCAGGCGGACCTGCACAAGAGGTGGGAAAATTTAACATGTTATATAAAGAATGGTCTTTGGAGCCCGGCGCCATTTTGAAGCTGAACTCCAGCAGGCCAGTGTTAGTGGTGGTGTACACGCTGAGCTCGGATAACTCTGCCGGCGTCGGTGATGCCGCCATGGTAGTTATGACCCCTGTTGAACGATATGATTCTGAGTACGGCTTGTCCTTTAAATGGGAACAATTTATAGCCGCCAAGAGCAAACTACACTACAGCCTCAGCATCTACTCTCACGCAGAAGATGGCCTTTTTGATCATCCTGGATTTCATATCAACAGTCAACATGAATTTGATATGACGGTAAGATGGATTGCAACTGTATATTGCTAGAGCTAAAGTAAAACTGTGCATTACTAAAGCTACATTTAACCTGTGAATTCCTGAAGCTAATTTAAGCATGTGGTGTGCATTGCTGCGGCTAATGTAAACCTGTTAAAAAAGAAGATGAGTGAACCAAAGTATTGGAAAACCGGAAAAGAAAAAAAGAACGCAACGAAAAAACGAACATTTCGGCAAGAAGCCTTCATCAGCGAACAGACAACAATAAAAAAACAGAAGTAAATAAAAATAAAACTTAGCTGAAATGTAGCATCCGAGAGGACAGCATTCACGCCATGTGGTGTAAAGGTTCCCTAAATCTGGATCGCTTGCTTTCCAAAGGCACCCGGCTTGGTGTGTTAGTACAGATCATGATCGCGCTTATAGTAAAATCCCCAGCCCCGTTCTGGCCGCTTCTATTGAAGTGTTTAGAGACAGGGCACTGCTTATCTTGCGTAATATTGCATATATGTTCAGAACATTTGTCAGAGAGTCGTCCTGTCTCACCATGTACGACACCTGGCAGCGGGTGGAGACATCGGCGAAGACAACATTGCGGCCAGTGCAAAGGAAACCGCCTTTTATCCGAAAACTGCCCTTAATAGGAGGGGATGTGTTGAGTCTGGACGGCAAAATGGCAAGTGTTGCAATGGCTGCATCCACACGGCTTGGTCCCAAAGTGGGATGTGGGCAGCGTTGATGTGACTCCGCCCAAGGAGGTCTCGCATGTTTTAATCACGTTTGAAAACAATTAGAGGCCGGGAAGAGAAAATGTCGTCTCTGTCAGGGTCAACGAGGAGAATGGCACGGTTTTTAAGGAAAAACACTTTCGGCTATTAGATTGTGAGGATGATATGTGAGAACAAGTTTTGTCCTGTCATCATTTTCTCTCGGACGTGAACTGAAATCATCAGCACGGGTAAGGTAAACTAAGGTCAACCTGTGCTGTGCATTGCTTAAGCTAAGGTAAACCTGTGCATTACTGACAGTAAGGTATAAATCAATGAGGGGGGTTTTGTTGCTGGGGTTCATGCTTATTGGGATTGTCCTTGTTGTGGATGTTGCAAACAGTGGCCTGGTGGCAACATTAAAGCTGTACAGTTTTTTGGATTGCAGTCAGTTACACCTTTACTCATGCTCAACAGATTTCATGGGCCAAACGGACAAGCAGTCAATACCTGGCCAAGGACTCGTTTCCTAAGCCCAGCAACCTTATCATGTCAGTGTCCACTTTAACCTCATCCATGATTTTTCCGGTCGGAATGAGAATAAACTTTTTCACAGGTAGGGCTGATGCATGTAGCAATAGAAGAATTAATATTGAGGAAGCCGTAGATTTTTATCCAGTGATCATAACAATAGTTTACATGATGAGATCGGTGGTGGGGCCGATACCATGAATCCTGTTACACTGTGTGACACCAACCAGAGAGGTTGAGGGGGGGGGCACACCGTTATTTATAGACATATTTCTTTAAAGGCTCTTTGTCTCTACACAGAGACTGAGAGAGGTACACTGTGATCTGGGGAAACTTAAGTTTTTAATTTTTAAATAATTCGTTTTTTCTTGTTTTGTATCGCCTGCCAAAGAAGGCATTGGGTCGAAACTCCCGTTTACTTGCTGTGATTTTTCTTTCTAGTCTGAAATGCCTTGTTCAACTATTTATTTATTTGACACGGCTAGAACGTCTGCCCCTCCCCCTCTTTTCCACCCCACCCATTTATTTTAGCTAAATGCAATGACAAGTTGTGCATGCACGATTTACTTTTATACATTAAACAAACATTAAATCAGCAGCTAATTCCAAATTTAAATCCATTCTAGCTATTTCCCCATTTAAACCCATCTATCTATTTTCCATTTAAATCCTTTCTAGCTATTTTCCATTTAAATCAAAATCTAGCTATTTTCCATTTAAATCCATTCTAGGGGCGGATAACTGCTCATCTAACCCATGCCACAATGAAGGCATCTGCTACATGGTGGGCAACAACTTGAAATGTTTTTGTGGCAATCAGCTCAATGGGACCATGTGTGAGAATGGTAATCATGGTTTTAAAAAATATTTAAAAAAAAAAAAAAACATTTCTTTTACATTTAGACTAAATCCTATTTTATAGTTTATTTTCAAATTGGCTAAGATTAAAAAAAACAACAACAACTTTTGCATCATATAAGTTAAGAACTCATAAAAAGCATAGCCGATGATACGTTTTATAGTCGTGGCAATTATATTTTGTTTCGGCTAACATTTAAAAAATGTGCAGCATTACTGTCTATGTTTAATATGATTATATCTAAATAGTTACACAAAGAACACATGGGTGACAGGGTTATCATTGTTCCCACTGTATCCCCTCCTCTCCTTGCAGCTACATCCATTGTAAAGCAGATGGCCAGAGGGGTATGTAAAAAAAGTACATGAAAAATGTTTACCCCTACAGATCTGGATAATTGGTGAGGGGTAAGGGGGTGGGGTCTCCCTAAAGTTCTCCTGGTCTGACACCACCTAACAGATGCCCCCTCTGGAAAATCTAGGCAAAGATTACAGATGGATAGTGTGTAAAAAACCTAGTGAGCTCTTCCCTTCGTAGTGAGCTCTTCCCTTCATAGTGAGCTCTTCCCTTTCAACAAGGCAATTCCTTTATAAGTACCGATTGTAATATGGTCAAATCTTTCGATTTCCTTAACTGTGCCAACAGATATTTATAACGGCTGTCAAAGGTCACCATGCCTGAATGGAGGGACCTGTACAGATCGAGCTATGGACTTCAAATGTGACTGTCAGGCTAATTTTACCGGGCAAACTTGTGACTCAGGTGTGGGAAATTGCTATGTGTGGAAACTAACACAATACTACGTTTTGCAATCTTTTCTGTAATCTATATTAGTGTTTTTGGAATTTATTTATAGAAATGAAAAAAAAACAACAAAACAACAACTCATCTCTATTCTATAACAGAATATTGTTATACATTAAATGTTATAGATTTTTTTCTGCCCAACAGTTTCTTATATAATTTTTAAAAATTCCACTACATTGATATTTACGTAAATGTAGATTAATTTGTTGAATTTACAAAAAAAAAGACAAAAAAAAACAAAACAACCAAAGGCAACTTTGTAAAGTTAGTAAATTAAGATGTATAAACTGGCAAATAGATGGCTTAAGGTTAGAAAACTATTACAAAAAAAAAAAAAAAAAAAAAAAAAAAAAAAAAAAAATATAAAAACATAAAAAAGACAGATGCAAGATAAACTTCTATTCTAATTGGTTAACTATTGAATTTCCTTTAACAAATTGTTTATACAATATTTAAAAAAAACAAAAACCATTTTAATTCATAAGCTAGTTGCAAGTAAATGTGTTTACAAATTAACATTAAATCTAGCACAAATTAAAAAACAAAAGCACACCTCTTGACATTCTTGTTGATCCTTATTTCTGTGTGCTCATCAGTTTTGACGACAACGCTACCAACAACGACAGCTACCACAACGCCAACTCAAACAACGGTGAAAAAACCCACCACACCTTTGTCAACTACATCTATAAAAACAACCACGGCAACTCCAAAAACAACTTCAACCCTTCGGACAACGTTGACTTCTAAAATGGCTTCCACCGGTCCACTGTTTACAACATCCACAGCAACCACAAACACAACAGCCGCAACCCCAGCAATCGTAACCCTAACAACAAAAAAAGCAACAGCGAAGACCCCAACAACAAAAACAGTAACAACGCAGACCCCAACAACAAAAACAGTAACAACGCAGACCCCGATAACAAAAATACCAACAGCAAAGACCCCAACAAGTACAAAATCAACTGATGTTCCAAGTAAGAAGCTTTGCCGATGTGTTTGTAACAACATCACCTGGGAGAAAATGCGTGCCATGACAGAACAGACTAAGAAGGATTTGGGGGTAAATCCTAAAACTACACACAAAATTAAAATCAAGTAAGTTCTGGTTAACATTAAGGACACAAATCCATTCTGTTTAGATGTAGTTCAGAGTGATGTTCAGAGATAGAACCCACAATTGTTTGGACAGAAATCCATCCTGTTAAGTTGTAATTCAGAGTGATGTTTAGAGTTAGAACCAACAATTTTTTTTGACAGAAATGGCATTTTTGTTTAGACGAGGTCATGAGTTTTTCGGAATTTCGTTTGGTAAATGAGCTGGATGAAATAGCAAATAAAACAGTATAAAAACTTTGCCAATCCATTGGTGCATGAGAATAAGTCAGAGCAGGGTGGTCACAATCGTAAGTCAGTGTTTGCGAGTGTAGCCAGTCAGAATACGATAAGTCAACAGTTTGTGATTGAAAGTCAGATGAAGGAGCCACAGTTTTGTGACAGTGTTAACGCTGAGAAGGAGCCACAGTTTTGTGACAGTGTTAACGCTGAGAAGGAGCCACAGTTTTGTGACAGTGTCAACGCTGAGAAGGAGCCACAGTTTTGTGACAGTGTCAACGCTGAGAAGGAGCCACAGTTTTGTGACAGTGTCAACGCTGAGCCATTTCATGTCACAGCCGTGATCATCTTTTTTAAATTTTTTATTATTCTTTTAATTTGAGTCCGATAATTTCTTGTTCACAGGTCTGAGAGTACGTACGATGAAAGACCTTCTGCCGTTGGCATCGGAATTCTGGGTGTCCTCTTTTTATCTCTCGTCTTCGGCAGCATTGTCCTTCTGGACCTCCTGTCTGCCAGCCTTTACATCACAACGTGGCTAAAAAACTGGAGACCGCAACAAAACAGCGAGAGAGCCCAGCACATGTCGCTGAAAGATAACTTCGCAATCACATGTCTCAACGAGGGACCATATTCTGAAGCGCACGACATTTGCTCACGAAGTTACATCATCATGCCCAGGATCAAGCTAGCCACCGAAGGACTGATGGCGGTGGACAGGGACAACAAGACGTTTGTGATGAGACGGCCGTCGTGGTCCATAAGGAAAGAGTTGGTCCGCTGGAATTCAGCTTCTGATATCGTTCGCTTGGATCTGGAGAAGCAGGATGCCGAGGATTTCTGTAGCGGCTATGTTTCCGATGATACTGCTGAATTATCTCCCAGCAGCCTTGTTAGGAGCCAGTCTGTGCCTTCGTTGATAGAGACACGATAAAAAACTCAAGGAAAGACACATTTTTCAATAGAAGTGTGAAGAAACAAATTTATTTGCCGTTCGTGCCTCCAAATATTTTAAATATTATTTTATAAAGTATTTTTCGTTTTGTTTCTCTACAATAATCTCGTTATTTCTCATATTTCCTGTATAAAAAATTCCCCTTGCAAATAATATTGTATTACAGCCAGGCCCGCCCATAGGAAATTCTGGGCCCCAGGCAGCTTTCAGAGTTCGGGCCCCTTTCGTGTTTCAAGCACGTGCGTATATTTTAAAAACCCGAAAAAGGGTGGGCCCCTATCTTAGCTCGGGCCACTGAGAAGTGCCATGGTCCCCCCCCCCAGTCACGGTCCTGTTACACCTATGTCCCATAGCTATTTATATAGACTAATCATTTTTCGAATCCTTTGCATTAGTAGCCAGATAATCTGTTTAATTTGGAGGTGTTATAATTTCACATTATTTTTTTTTGTGTGAAATAAAATTGATAGTATCACATTAGTGGAGGCATGTAACCCTATTTTTAGGTATTGTTTTATTAACTACCTCCCCTGGATATAGTTACTTAGAAAGATCCTGAACATTATCATCAACAAAAGACTTACCGGAAAGGACACACCAAGAGCCCACTGCTGAAGACATCATGAGGAAAAGATGGAGGTGGATAGGGCACAATCTCCGTGAACCCCGCAGATAACATCACCAGACAACCCATTACATGGAATATACAGGGAAAAAAGAAAGAGAGGCAGGCCAAAGAATACAGTGGAGACGCGGGCTAGAGGCAGACACACGCAAAGCAAGGGGGGGGGGGGATACACATGAAAAGGAGAGCCCGGGGACCGAGATGAATGGAACAGTCTTAGAGACGACCTAAGCCCCAGGACCGGGTCAAAGGCAGCCATGAACTGAAGCTGGATATATAGTTAAGGTTCATGTCTCAGACAACCCATTACATGGAATATACAGGGAAAAAAGAAAGAGAGGCAGGCCAAAGAATACAGTGGAGACGCGGGCTAGAGGCAGACACACGCAAAGCAAGGGGGGGGGGATACACATGAAAAGGAGAGCCCGGGGACCGAGATGAATGGAACAGTCTTAGAGACGACCTAAGCCCCAGGACCGGGTCAAAGGCAGACATGAACTGAAGCTGGATATATAGTTAAGGTTCATGTCTCGACATAATTGTGTCGGCAATTAAATATCATTACAAAAATAATAAAACATTAAAAAAACAACCCCACCACATTTCTATTTCAATGTCAACGAACGAATGCTTGGAAGCAGTCAGTGGAAGAATCACAAAAACTCTGTGGATGCACCCTGATAAAAAAATTATTCATTACCTAAATCAATTTTGCTATAGTGTATTCATGAAGAAAAATAGGACAGGACGACTAACTTTTTCCACAACTAAGCAGCACACATCACGTCAATCTTGCAGTGATGAGAGCAGGGAATTGTGGGCACATCGTTGGAATATTCCGAATAATATCTTTCCCTGTCTTAGTCTTTCCCCCACTGTTTAGTGCATTCTACAACAATTCATTTACACATCACTCTGCCTGCAACTTCATTTTGCTCTACTGTCATAGCAGAGTGTTCAAGTTTCCTTTGAAAAAAATTCCCTCTATGTCAGTGGTTCTCAAACCTCCCTAACGCCGCGACCCTTAAATACAGTTCCTCATGTTGTAGCAACCCCCAACCATGAATTTATGTTCGTTGCTACTCCATAACTGTAGAGTATGCCTTTTACGATGAAGTTAGGCGAACCCTGTGAAAGGGTCGTTCGATCCCCAAAGGGGTCGCGACTCACAGGTTGAGAACCGCTGATTTAAACAATGAGTATTTAAAGGGCGAATTAGGGTGAAACGCGACCAATCACTCTCGCCGAGAATGTTGACATACGAAAAAAAAAAAGTACCAAACTCATACAAAATAAAATAGGTTTTTAAAGAAAACCAACAATAACTACAGCAACGTTTAGACCTTATCAATACTTTTTAATACATCCTGCCATGTAAATGTGCCTGTAGTAATAGATCCTTTATCGTTACAAATTTAAACTTTGTTTCAGAAGTTAATTTACAAACAAAAACAAAAAACCAAAAAAAAAAAAAATGCTCTTACATGCCTATTTATGGATAAAAGGTGGGGGGGTGACATTTGATGACATAATATATTGGGGGGGGGGGTCCTTGAACGTATGCAGTTATTGACAAGGGGGGGGGAGGTGGTAAAAAGAATTGCTTTAAAATGGTTGACCTAATTAATGGACGGCCCTAAAGTGTTCTCAACTTCATATTTGAAAGCAAGATCAAGATATTTAACTTTTTAAACAAACGCTTGCAAATAGGTTGGACGATTTTGTTTATTATTCTGATCTTAATATGCGAAAGGTACCATTGACTACTGCTACTACTATGTTTATTAATGGTGTCGGAATGAAAATGCGCCCCCCCCCCCCCAATTCCAACCTCAATCTATAGGTGCAGCAGCCTTCAATCAGGACTTTGAAATTATTAATTTAAAAAAACATAATAAAAAATTGGGGGGGGGGGGGGTCGCACGACACTTTCCCGGGGGTCGCCTAATACTATCGGAAAACACATGTGCTCTACAGTTATGAAATAGCAACGAAAATAATATTTAAGTTGGGGGGTGGGGGGTGACCACAACATGAGGAACTATAATAAAGGGTCGCGACATTCGGAAGGTTGAGAACCACTGCCGTATTGGGACCATTGCGGAATTGAGAGTCGAATTCAGACACTAGATTTGCCTTATACACTTTATCGAGCGGAGCAACATTTCATTGTTTCCATTTTAATTTGAGAGCCCTTCAACTTTTTTTTTTCAGCCGAGCCACACTATATAATTCTAAGAATTCAGCGGCACACCACAAGTAAATGCATACTACATAATACAATATCCTTAACGCTCATAATTGAATGTAATGCAATATATTACTCTATAGTATATGTCCTTTTGAAGCATCTCTGTCATGGCAGATTATGGGAGCTTGGTAATAGGCTAAACAATGCCCCTTTTCTAACTTCACGGTGCTTTTGGTCCCCCTTGAGGCATTTAGCGCGGCACACCTGGCATCATATCGCGGCACATCAGAGTACAACGGCACACCGGCCAAGGAAAGCTGTATTTTACTGCTATATTTTTAAGGGTGAAAAGTATTACTTACTACTCTTATTGTTTTTTTTTAATTGCGAGAATGACATTATTAAAAAAAATAATTACATTCTTATATCCGGATTTTGGGCAGTTGAGTTGCAGGCCTTGACATTAAGTATTAACTTATGGTTGTCTGAAATTAAGAAAATAAACAAAAAATTTTGCTTAAATTTTCTGCCCTGGTGGATTCTTCTAGATCAGTGGTTCTCAACCTTCCTAATGCCGCGACCCCTTAGCACAGCTCCTCATGTTGTTGCGACCCCCCAGCCATAGATTATGTTCGTTGATTCTTCAGAACTGTAGAGTATACGTGTTTCCGATGGTCTTGGGCGACCCCTGTGAAGGATCCTTCGACCCCCAAAGGGGTCGCGACCCACAGATTGAGAACGGCTGTTTTAGATCGAGAGCGTTGCGGGAAAACGGGTTGCCTACCCACTGGTAGTTACGGGCTGTTCACTCGCATTTAATTCTTTATACAATTACAAAACAAGTCAGAGACTTGTGTAAAGCTAAAATGGAAACATCATTTCTGACATTTGCATAAATCCATGGCATCAATGAGATAACTGATCAATTTGGTTAAATATAAAATAAGATTAATTACTTGTCAAAATAGCATTTTAAATTAAAATTTTAATTTGTCAAAAAAATAACAGAAAATCAATGCTAAAAATATCTGATCTATTGTTGATAAAAAAATTAACGGAAAAATCTCACAAAACAAAACAATATAATTTATTCTTCTTAAATTAAAAATCAGTCATTTTTTCTCTAAGTATTCTTTAAAAGAAGTAATAATAAAGATATTTCCCTTTACAATTAATTCATTGCTTTACAAATATTAAGGTTATTTTCCTCAGAAATAAATTGATGAGTTTAGGCCCTTACTTAGCATTGAAATTTTTGTAGGCTAAAATATCAACACATTTCATAAAATCCCCCCTTCCCCGTAGTCAACCAAAAAAAAAAAGAAAAGGGGTTGTCTACTGACTTGTAGTCACGGGTTGTTCACTCACACTTAATTTTTTATACAGCTGGCTAATATAACCAGCGTGGCCCAGGATTACATTAGGACCCCATCTTGATGTGACCCCGATCCCATTGGGACCCAAATCCCATTCTGACCCCGATCCCGGCGCAGTCCCGTTTCCCGGTGGGATACCCTTTTTTGTTGCTCCGGATCGAGAGGAATCTATATCGTGGTGGGATCCCGATCCCGTTGGTATTTCGATTCCAATGAGATCCCGATCCCGGTGGCATCCCACGTCCCAGTAGGATCCCGATCTCGGTGGGATCAGAGGCGCCAGCTAGTTAAGGGCGCCAAAATGTACTTTTATATTATTTTACTAATGAAAATAATGGGTTTGAGAGTTGAAAAAAAGAAAAAGGGGCGCTAAAAATGGATCTTGTCCCCAGGCGCGAATCTTGTCCCCGGGCGCCAAACACCCTCGCTACGCCACTGGGTGGGATCCCGATTTCGGTGGATCCCGATGGGCTACCGCTCCCGATAAAATACCGTTCCCTGTGGGATCCCGTTCCATCTAAGGACCCTCTTTTCCTATGTTATCCCGTTTCCCGATAGGATCCCGATCCCGGTTTGATCCTGTTACCCGACGGGATCGCGTGACCGATGGGTCCCAGTTTACTGTATGGATCTCGTTCCCCATTAGGATCTTATCCATCTATGGGAATCATGCTCAGGGCGAGTTTGTTGGAATACGTTTCTAGATCCCGTTACATATCCCCGTAGAACAATTAAAGAATCTTCTGGAACATTCTACATTACATTTATATCCTACATGAAACCTGTAAAAAAATTTACTACTCTACGTCATTCTTTTTCAAATACGAAATATTATACAACTAAATTGCTTTACTATAACTATGGTGCATTTAAATTAAAATCGGGACCCCCGACGGGGGCCCTATTGAATAAAGTTACCGTTTAGTTATGTCTGAGACAGGGGGCCCTATGTAAATCATTCAGATCAATTATGGAGTTAAAATTTAAAATTTGTTTCATTGGAATCGGATTTAAAATGCCGTAGGTATAACTTTAAACAAACAAATGGATTTTATATAATTAGTTTTAAACCCACCGATATTTCAATACGGACTAAGAAGGTTATTGCTACAAAGCTAGGCCTAGATCCATAAATTCACATCAAACATACATTTTTCTAAGTCTGTTGATATTTATATAGTTTATATAAGGAAAAATGAAATGGGCCCTCCGGCTTCAAAGGAATGGATATTAAGAGTTCCTTCTGGATACTGATGGATATATATGCCAAATTTGGTCAAGATCCATCAATCCATGTAAAAGCCCTTGTGAAACAAACAGACCCACAAATTTTCACTTATATATATATATATATATATATATATATATATATATATATAATATATATTTATATGTGTGTGTGTTATTTAAATGATATGATATGACTAGCAGATATACCCGTCATTTGCCGGGATAGAATTTGGAACAAAGGAATTTCTACAGTCTACAGCCTTATAATTATTCCGATTCCGGTGTGCCCCCAATCCCGTCGGTATCCCGCTGCCGTTAGTATACCAGTTCCCAGGGGAATTCTGATCCCTCTGGATCCCAACTCCAATATGACCCCAATCCCGTCGGTATTCCGATCCCGATGGTATCTCGATACTGTTGGGATCCCGATACTGGTTGGATCCTAAAAACTGTCGGACCCGATACCGGTGGGGAACCGACCTCGGTAGGTTTGAGTTTTACGATAGGATTCCTATCCGAGTGGGGTCCCATTAACATCCCGTTTCCCGTTGGGATCCTCTTCTCTGATAGCATCCCATTCCCTGATAGGATCCCAACTCCGGTTTGATCCCGTTTCCTGATAGGATCGCGTTACCGCTGGGTTCAATTTACTGCTGGATCTCGTCAACGTTACTATATGCTTTTATATCCTTTTATTTATCCCCCCTAGAACTATAGAGACGTTTATGGAACATTCTAGATAAAACTTAATAACCTCCTCCAAAGTTGTAAACAATAACTTTCTACGTAATAGTTTTTTTAAACTCGAAAAATTATACAGCTAAAGGCACTACTATAACTATAGTATATTTGTTGAAAGAGGGCTCCCAGCGGTAGCCCATTCTATAATTGAACCGAATCAGCTTTGCCACATAAAAATTATTCTGACAAATTATGGAGTTAAAATTAAAAAATTATCTCATTAAACTCTATTTAAGATGCCATAGATATAGCTTTTAATGTTATTGAACATTCTGGGAAATTCTAGATTGGACATTGTTAGGTTTTAATCCACCGATATTTCAGTACGGACAATGATGTGTATTGCTACTATGCTAGGCCTATATACATCAAATCACATAGAACCTATAGTATTGTCCACGCCAATTGATATATATGTATATATATGTATATATGTATATATGTACATGTATATAGCGTATATAAGGGATAATGAAATGGGACCCCAGAGGAATGGATATTATGAGTTCAGTACCCTTTGGTATTTGAATATGGATAATCAAGTGTATGCGTATTGAGTTTTGGCAATATCCATCTATTCGCGAAGGGCTATTTGTTGGTCATTTTAATTATAGAGCTCGTATAAGAAAAAAAAAATTAATTCGGGGCCCCAAACGGAACGTTATAAAAACTACTCCACCCCCCCCCCCCCCCAAAAAAAAAAAAAATAAAAAAAAAAAAAATAATTCCGGGCCCCAAACGGAAAGTTAAAAAAACCCCCCCCCCCCCCCCCCCCCAAAAAAAAAAAAATTAAAAAAAAATCATCATATTTGATTCTAGATGATGGTTATGTGTGCTTAGATTGATCAAGATCCATCTATAAAAACAAAAGTGACTTCTATAGATATATTTTATTTGTTAATCTTAAGTATGTTTATACGTAACAAGTCAAGGGACTTGTAAAAGGCTGTCATGGACATCATTGGCTAATATTTGCATAAACCCATGGCATTAATTATTTCATATTCCAATTGTGTTTAGGTTAAAATAAGATTAATGTTTATCAAAATAGCTTTTAAAATTAAAATTAAAATTTGTTAAAAAATAACAGAAGTTCAATGTTAAAAATATCTTATCTGTTTTTGAAAGAAAAAAAATGTATCGAAAGAAATACAAAAACAATTCAATAATAATTAATTCGTCTTAAATTAAAAATCAGACATTTTTTAAATTGGTATACTTTAAACAAAATAATAATCAAGTTATTTCCCTTTAAAATTAATTCATTGGTTAACAAAAGTTAAGGTTGTTTCCCTCTAAAATTAAATTCACGGGTTGAGACCTTACTTAGTATGGAAATTTATTTTAGATAAAATGACATATTTCATAAAATACACCATTCGTTAGTGAAAAAAAAAATAATAAAAAAAAAGGGTGCAAAGACTATGACAATCCCCAGCGGCACATTTGCGGGTGGGTTTCAAGTTTCATTTTTATTTCTAATATCCTCTGTTTTTTTTTTTTATATCTTTTTAATAGTTGAATTTTACTAATCGATTCTATGACCCACCCCCCTCCCCCACAAACTATTTGTAAAACTTGGTTACTTACCATTTTGACTCCTACATTTTTTAAATTGTTGAAATCCAGCTGAAAAAAATTGGCTAAATTTAACTTTTTCTTTAGAAACTAAATGTTAGAACGAACTTGTTTACCTCCTGGCACGATGAAAAAAAAAACCAGACTTATTATTTCTGTTCTACTCTTAATATTCAGTAATTAGCTAAAGCTGAATTCAAGAATGATGACTCACAAAAGAAGGCCAACATTCTTACAATAATTTTAGCTTGCAAAGAGTTCAAAATGGGGCTGAATTAAGAAGAACTGTTTGAAGATTCTTTTGTCTGATTAAGAAGTAAAAAAAAAATAAAATAAAATAAAATAAAGAGACATTTAAGTCTCTGTGTCTGTGGCTTATTTAGTTTTTTTTTTTTTTTTTTAAAAACGTAGCACGAGCATGGGTTTTAGCCCGTTTATAATATCATTTACATAGTGATGTCACCAGGTTTAACACGTGTGGAGATATAACATAAAAAAAGGGCCTACTGGCCGAAATAAAACAAATTCATCTAATTAAATGCATTATGATTATGAATGTAGTTATTTTTTATACTTAAAAAAAACGTCAATATCCAAAATTTGAAAAAGTTAAAGTGTAATTAAATAATGTCCTGCTTTATGATGCTAGCCTGCATTGCGGGATAAACCCCGTCGAAGTTCCTAGTAGACAGTGGAGATTTTTGTGACACTCTCGCAAATAAACGTAATGTAATATCTATCACTTCTGAATCGAGTCAACCCTTTGCTAGATATAGCCACTGACTATTGCTTTTGTCTGAGTTTCGCTTATTAATTCACTGGCCCAGGAAGCTAAAACTTAAAAACGGTTAAGCTTTTTCTTAATTTTTAAATTATTTCCATCACTACTAATGTTGGTTCTCTTTAAAAAACTAGTTTATTTTGCATGACGTTGGTACTTTTTCTTTTTGTATGTCAACATTCTCGGTGAGAGTTATTGGTCGTGTTTCGCCCTTTGAATGCTCATTGTTTGAATGATCCGAGCATCTTTTCAAACCATTAAATGAGGATACAAATGCTGATCATACAAGACTATCGCTGTATACCAAGTCTAGATGGAGATCACAGTGAAATATCGTGATAAGGTTCTTATGGATTCTTAGTGAATATTAAACTTGGGATTTAGCCCTGTTCCTAATTTTATCTTATGTAAGAAAAAAAAAATCCCTGCCCCCTCTCCCCCTGTTTCCCAATGTCAAGGTATAATTCTGTTTGGGTGTCTCTAAATGCACTACCAACACTATAGTCAGAAATTTAAAAAGGGGGGTCAGTACCAACAGTTCCAGTTGATTTATTGTTGGAGATAATTTTGCTCCGGGGGGTGGGGGCACTTGGCTATCCCCGGGGAGGGGGTACTGCCCCCCCCCCGAGATATAGCTGAAAGAAACCCTGATTGCGATGCCAGTAGTTATTGTATTCATTTTACATACTGTACGTTTATTTATTTACTATTAAGATACCGTATTGTACGATTGTGAGACGATATTGTACGATTTTTGGAGTTCCAGGGTAAACAGGTCTGTCATAAACAAGAAAATCTAGATACAATAACTTAACATTGAAAATGTAAATTATGGCGCATAGCAGCCAGGAGGTCTCCGCACGTGTGATAATCTCCTAGAATTCTAAACATAATATTATTGAAATTTAAATTGTATCACAATGTCTCGTGTTCCACACGGTTTATCAAGCAAATTCAAGTACCGTCGGCGGGTCGGATGAACTGGCCTCGCGGGCCCGTATCGGCCCGTGGGTCATAGTTTGGTGACCCCTGGCGTAACCGATGTGTTCCAGTTTACTTTTGGATCTCATTCACCTTTAGCATCCTGCTCCTCTATACTCTATGGAATCATGTTCAGTGCAATTTCGTTCGAATAAGCTTTTAGATCCCGTTATATATCCCAGTAGAATAATATAGAACCTTCTAGAACATTCTAAATTGTAGTACCATAACTATAGTACTAGGGGCCCCGGAAGGGGCCCATTTCATAAAGTACCGTTTTAGTTATGTCTGAGATAGGGTGGGGGGGGGAATAAAAATCATTCAGATAACTTATAGAGTTATAATTTGTCTCATTAAAATCAGTTTAAAAATGCCATACATATAGCTTTTTAAATTATCAAACTTTCTAGATCGGCCATGCATGGATGGATATTATTAGTTTGACAACATCCATGAATCTGTATATAAACCTTTGGGGATCAAACCAAAAATCACTTACATAGATATTTATTTATATATTTTTAACGAAACAAGCCAAGTGACTTGTGAAAGGCTAACATGAACACATTATTAGCCAACGTGTGCATCAATCCATATCACTAATTAAAGCTTGTACAATTGGGTTAAACTTAAAATGAGATTAATTTTTGATCAAAATAGTTTAAAAAATTAAAATTTAAATTTGCCGAAAAATAATTCAATGCTGATAAAATCTTATCTGTTTTTTTTTTTTAATTAACGAAAAAAACAATTGAACTAGATCTAATCCTATAATAGTTTTTGTTTTAAATTTAAAAATCAGTCATTTTATTCTTAGTATAATTTAAACCAAATAATAACAAAGTCATTTCCCTTTGAAATGAATTTATTGGTTTACAAAAATAAGGCTATTTCCCTCTAAAATCAATTTATAGGTTTAGGTCCTTACTTAGTATTGAAATTTGTGTAAGATAAAAAATCAACATATTTAAAAAATACCCCAATCTCCTTCTCCGTGAGGGGGGGGGGGGGCGGCAAAGACTGTGACAATCCCCAGCGGCACATTTTCGGGGGGGTTTCAAGTTTCATTTTTAATCCTCTGTTTTAATATTTTTTTAATAGTCGAATTTACTAATTGAATAATTCCCCCCCTGGGGGGGGGGGGGGGCGGCAAAGACTGTGACAATCCCCAGCGGCACATTTTCGGGTGGGTTTCAAGTTTCATTTTTAATCCTCTGTTTTAATATCTTTTTAATAGTCGAATTTACTAATTGAATAATTCCCCCCCCCCTCCCCCAATACTGTTTGTAAAACATGCTTATTTATCAATTTGTCTCCCAGATTTTGTTTATTGTTGAAAACCAGCAGAAAAAGAACTGGCAAAATTTAACTTTTTCTTAAGAAACTAAACGGCAGAGCAAATTTTTTTTACCTCCCTGCAAGCCGAAAAAACATACTTTTTTTGTTGTTCTACTCTTACTATTTAGTGATAAGACAATACAAATGCTAACCATATAAGACTATTACTTTGCACCAAGTCTAGATAGAGATCACAGTGTAATATCATGATAAGATTCTTATTGATTCTTTGTGAATATTGAATTAGGGATTTAGTCCTGTTCATAATTTTTATCTTATTGGAAAAAAAAAAAAAGCTCTGCCCCCTCCCTGGCTAATGTTATAAAGGGGAATTGGCACTAAAAAGGTTGAGAAAAGACCCAGTCAAGGTGTAAAAAAAACTGCACTGGGTTTAATCCTATCTTGTATCATCACAGCCTTAAACTCAGATGGCAGATATAATTTTTTAACAATGGTTCAAAGTTCTACATTAATAATTTGTAGGGATGAGAATAATTTTAGAAATAAAATATATATTGCATTATGCATAAAGGGAAGCAACAATTACCAAACTTAAAGTTAATGAGCCTGCTCTTCTCCCCTTGTCTGCACTTTACTTAATTTGTATAATTGCCCTACATTGCACCTGAATCCACTTACAGATAAATACACTGCTAAGTCAAGGAGGAAGTTGTTATCTCAAGAGAATCATCATGAACAGATAATAAGTACTGGTAGTTAACCCCCTCTGTGAAACTTGGGGTTAGTTTGTCATCAAATGCATTGCTAATATTGTAAGTAACAAGTGTCAGCCGGAGATTGCAAAACGTATTCAGATTTTTGGGGGATTTTTTTACAAATCACTATTAACATGAGATCCCCTGAAAAATTGTAATAGTGTTTCTTTGTACTTTTAAATGTGTATTTAGCATTGATTGGGCCAACCACCTGGAAAGTCAAACAAGTAATTGTGACAAGAATTAAAACAATTAAATTAAAAAACAGTAGTAAATCGAAATGATGAAATAAAAAATGTTCACATGATAAGGCCACATTTGTTGAACCAAGTGGTAAATATGTTACGACATCTGACTCTTGATAAAACTGATAAAACACTGAAGCCTGAAAACTGTTGAGGGTAAAAAGGTGTAGAATTTAAAATTAACTATATCTATTTAATACAATTAGTTGCCTTTAATATTTTAATTCATCATTGCCATAGAGAAAAAGTAGAGCCTCTTCAAAGATCTATTGTCAACAAAAACTCTGGTATAGATAACTATGAAAGCCTCTGATAGGGTCAAGCTTGACCCCATTTTAACAGTAAGTGAGTGTTTTGAGCTAACAGGTTAAGCTATTTCACCAGGTCAGTTGTGCTTTTAGTGCTTTGAGCAGAACATTAAGTGACCTTTCAGCCACCTATAACCCATCCTTCACATTATTTATATTGGATCGAGCTATTAAACCAAAATTTTAAAATGTTCAATAACACTGATTTTAATTTTTGAATATTGTGTCTCAATTTATGATCTATGCTATTATTAATTGACATCTACTTATAACACGGCTGCAATGCTTATCCACATTTTACTTTGTCGATTTAATATTTTATTTTCAAATATTATTTATTATTTAAGACAAGTATTTGGTTTAATTCAATTCACAAAAATTATATATATTTTTTAACATTATTTAATGATTTAAAATAGTTCAAATTGAAAAATGATTGTCATGTTTATATTCTCAACAAAAAAAAAACAACAACTACCATTTGGAGTTCTCAATGCTCTTAAATCTGTCAAACTATTTGTACTTATGCTGATGATGTCATAATACACTATTTAATTAGCAAATCAGGGAATCTTGCACTTGATTAATTGTTTAAATTTGGATTATGCACTTGAATGTATAATTATTGCCTCTCGGTAAACAGGTGTTCACAACTGCTAAAGTTAAGGTAAACATGTTTATTTCTTAGTAATATTTAGTACCAAAGTTTTGGCTATCAGCACTGAGAAAATAAAGCCAACAAAATAAAACATTTTGAATTTCATTTGCTCTAGTTTATTTTACCTATCCTGTCTGGCCTTTCCACGGGCAATTAATTGTGGACCATGAAGGAGTGCTTTGAAAAATAGTATAGGCTTCAATTTAAAAAAAAGTCAGGCATCTTTACACTTGTTTCTCGATTAATTGCTTTGTGCTTATATCACAACACTAGCATTCAAATCCATTTTAAATTTAGTAAATAAATAACCAAAGAATAAGTAATTTAAAATTTGTAAGAGCATCTAAAAATACATTACCATATATTTGATCAAATTAAACAAATACAAATGCGATTACACTAGCAGTGGTCATATAATTCAAATTAGACAACCACCGGAAAAACAACTTCAATTAAAATAAAAGACAAACTTAAAGGGTAAACTCTTTTTAAAATCATGCAAGTGTTAGAATTGATTTCCTTTTAAACATGGTCTAAAACTGTGTCACAAAAACACATTTGCCAACACACATCATTTCTTTAACAAGTCACTTACTAGCAGATCCAGGAAGGGGGTCTGGTCCCAATGCTTCCTTAGCCACCAATAATGGAGGTAACAACATCATTAGCCAGGTGGCGATATTAAGTCTAGGTGGTGATGCTAAGTGTTTCTTTCATTAAATAATTTCTGAAATGGCTTAACACTGATTTATATCAGGAACTTCCAACAGTTAGAGATACTTGAAAATGTTTAAAGTGATGTCATTTAGGACACCAGAATATATTTATAAAATAACTACAGCATATCATACTATAATATTGTCCTTTCAGGTTGTCTTTGTCTCCACCACTGCCATCATCCAAAGTCCCAGCTGTCAAATTTATTTTTTCTCTGCATTGATAACAAATGAGCCATGACTACAAAAATCGCAAATTTAAAAAAAAAAAAAAAAAAAGAAAAAATTAAAAAAAAAAAAAAAAAAAAAAAAAAAAAAAAAAAAAAAAAAAAAAAAAAAAAAAAAAAAAAAAAAAAAAAAAAAAAAAAAAAAAGCCTAAATTAAAAAAAAAAAAAAAAAAAGGCCTAATTAAAGATCTAACCATCCTACACACTCCTGAGTTATTCATGGATACAAATAATTTACATTTGACCAAAACCAAAACACAAATAATATTGACCAACATCCAGTAGAGAAAACTATTTATGCAGATTTTAAAATGATCTGAAATAACACCTTTTATATAGAAATTGAAAGTTTGATATTTAGCAGAGTAAATATCAAACATAAAATCAAAAGATTCAGAAAAAATGTGTATATCATATTTCAATAGTAAGTGCAACTAGTGTGTTGAATCCACTTTGGCAATGCATTGCTTTTGTTTTCAACATACAACAATCCACAACAACAGGCTTCTGAATAATTCATTAAATTTCAATACAGAAATATTTTGCAATACACAATTAAAGAAAATAAGGACAATGGGAAGGTGGAAATTCTTCAAAATGTTCATAAATTTAAAAAAAAAAAAAGTTGAAATCTACAGACACATTCAAATATTTGAAGAAAAAAAAACACCTTCACACATAAATAAAGTTTTCATCAATAGCCCAACAAATGTGTTCAAGCACAATGTGTATAAATGAAAAAACAAAACCAGACTGTAATTCATTAAAAAAAATACTGTTAGAATAAGACTGTTCTATAGAGCTTGTTTACATAATTTTTCTCGTGCGTGCACTCTGATTGACCCCGCATGAGACGCTGTGTTCACAGATGGGTTTGGCTTAGTCTTTTGATCTGTCGTGTTGATGCCGAAAGCCACTAAAAATAATTAATCTGTTCTAAATAGTATTTTGTAGAATGAATCTGATTGTTCTAGAAACGTCCTAAGTCTTTCTGGAAGGCAGGGCTTACGCGACCTATATAAGGGATTGACAGACACGGACGGGGGGACGGAGATTCAGATAGCTTTTATTAACTTCACAAGATGTGTATTATTCTTTGTGTTCTTATATATGTGTTTCTTTTCGCATTTCATCATTATTCATTGGCACATTATTCTAACTGTGTTAACTGTGTACCGGTACAAGATCTACCATACTGTAAGTTGAAGATTGTCATTATATTTTCTTTTCTTTTGTAATTATCTTAAGACTTAATAAATCTTATTAATTGTAACTAGAAACTGTTTTGGGTGTCGTATCTTTAATATTGTTGACTCTATGGTATCGTCCTTTGTTAGGCACTGTTTACAATGAGCCAAATCAAAATTAAAATAGGAGATTAATTTCTCCCAATACAAGTCAGTGCGTAACAAAGACCATCAACAACAAGTAACAGAGTTAACAAATTAAATATACATGGTCAAGTGGAACAGGTAAACCATGCCAATTATTGTCTTGAAGCATCAACAATTATGTTGGACTTTGGGCATTATGAAATCATAAGTTTTAAAGATGAGATGTCTGGAGTATTCCAAATGAAAAATCTTCAACTCAGTGCAACACAAAATTTCATCTTTATTATTGATAGATCCACGGAAAAGAAAACAATTATGAGATTAAGTCACAATTCATAGAAAAAACAGCATCAATAGGTGTAAAAAACCCATTGTATTAAATTTAATAAAAAATATTGTAATTAAGTATAATCTAAATGTGGAGTTAATGTCAATAATTTTGAAGGAGGAATTTTTTATTTTAAAAAAACAGCCACAGCACTGATTTTTCCTCATCTCTGCTTTCCTGTCACTAATCTTGCAGAGCCTGACTGATCAGATGAGATGGGACCCAACAGTCATCAACCTCCCCTACCCCGGCCATAGTTATAAGATGTCTCTCATTTAGAAGGGCATAATAATTTTTTTTATCCACTTTTGCTCATAATTTCCAAAATTTATACTGAACTTTTGTGTAAAAGCTATCAGAAATTTTGCTGAGCTACGAAGTAAAATCAAAGTAGTGATGCTAGCATTTAATAACAACAAAAAGTTCACAAAAACAAATTCAATTAAATTTCAGTCCTATTGTAATACATTTTTTGTTGGTAATTAACACAAAGTAAAAGAAATATTTGAAACCAATTAATCTATGCAACAATGAAAATCTGATGTAAATACATTATTGTATAGATTCTATATCTAGAACTTATAAACTAATTTAAAGTAACATCTAATTTAACATTCTTGAAAGTGCAGTTACAGTTAAAAATACAGATCACAAATTTAAAAAAAAAGGCCTTGAAATAAAAAGGGTATAAAAAGCCCATGCAGATTTCTAGTATAAACTCACAAGGAAAATGAGAAAATGAATTTCTGAGCAGATGAATAAAAAAAATCTTTTGATTAACATGACTTCACAATTTGAATTTAAACAGATAAGGCGATTGTGTATGTATCTTCTTACTTCAATGTTTCAGATTTTTTTTTCTCATGGTCTAGGTCTTTCCAAAGAATTCTGCTTGTTTCTAACGAGTCCATTTCCCTTTGGAGTATGCCTATAGTTTGGTGCACTCCTTATGAATACAAGTCTTCTACCTCTTTAACAAGAGGAAAATGTGTAACCATTTTACCACAGGAGGGGGGGGGAGTTTGTGTTTGTTG
>CAXITT010000311.1:68475-92503 GCA_964033795.1 Lymnaea stagnalis | reverse complement strand
CCCCCCCCCCCCCCCAACCACACACAGCCAATCGACCCTTGAATATTTTTTGACTACTCTGTCAAGGTCTAAAAAACATGTTAATATTTTATCCGATCAATCTCTTGATAATACTCAGATCCACACACAATCTTTTGAAACTACTTACATTCAATTTTTTTATCCTACAGCCAAACTATAAATCACAGTGAACGTCTATGAGTACAAACTATCTGGCTATACACTTGTTGAGTTGGTCATGTATTCATGAAGCTTTCCCAGATATTTCTTGGTGGTCTCATAGGCTAAAAACAAGGCACCGGTGGCAGGGAAAGTTCTGATAACTGTAGGCCCTAGGCCATTGTATAAAGCTTTAAAACCTGAGTTGAAAAGAGGGTAAAAAAGTACCTTAATAATCTCTGATAAAGTATACAACAATGAAAATAAAGTTATAAATCAAAAACATGCATCCCTATAAAAAAATAAAATAAAATTTAATTTAATTAAAAGTTTAATTTTACAATTTGACACAAGTGAGCCAAAATAGATGAATGAATAAATCATGCTGTTAATGAATGAAAAAAGTGATGTAAATAGATCAATGTGGAAGTCTCATGTACTCATATATATGAATAAGTCACCTTCTTGACGCAATATCCTCATGAAAACAGTTCTGAATGTTGGCGGAACACCTGACACTGACTGCACTTGTATACGAGACTTCACTACATCTGCAGGGAAGATGGCCACCCATAAACCAACACCTCCTATACCACCGCATATTATTGTTTTCAAGGCTCCTGTAATTCAGATTGCATAACAAGTGTTACAATAAGACATTTACCACTGAAATCCAGTAGTAATATAATTATAAGTTGTTGGTAAGTCCATTGAAATTTGTATTAACAAAGAGATAGTATGCAAAAAATGTCTGGCCATTCAAAGGGCAATAGAAATGTTTTATTACAATTAAAAATTACTATTCACTAAATATTTTTGAACTACATGTGAACAAAAAAAAAGAGATCAAAATTTGACTTAATTATAAATATTTGTATTAGTTGTTAAGCACAGTTTTTTTTACAGCTATGAATAACTTTAGAAAAAATAATAATCATATTTTAAATACAAAGTATTGCCTACCTATTTCATCCTTAGTTTTGCCTTCAGGGGTTAAAAAAATCCTGGAGACTTCATAGGCTCCAAAAAAGAAGAAATAACCTGGCATCTCCCTGAGAAAGGTAGCAGTTAACCCTTTGTACACCCCTCGTATACCTTCTGCCTGAAGAATTTCTTTAGTTAATCCAAATGGGCCACTATGGAAATGTTAAAAAATTACTCAGCTTTAATAATTTTTTAACATAAATTTGAATATCTATTCAATATGTTTTGGATATTCCAGGATATGTGGTGAATAATATCTATTCACTATGGCTTTTATATTCCAGGATACATGGTGAATATCTACTGTTGGTAAACTTTCAATCATCAGACATTAAATTATTATTCACTAAGTGAATTTATTACATTTTGAGACGCTCCAGTCCACCCTCTAGTTGCCCCTTTGTAGCCATTTCTCTCATAGCTTGAAGTCTGCACTTGACAAGTTCTGTTGGACACAGTGTGAAGGAAGAAAAGAAAGCTGCCATTGCACCTGATATTGCATTCTCAAGTGGGTTTAGAGACAAGATCTCTTTACCACCCATGAGTCTCGCTACCTAAATGTATAACCATTTAAAAGAAAAGTATGCTGTTTAAATCATAATAAATAAATGTCAAAAAGAAAATGAGTAGGAAATAAAAAATTAACTACAAATCAATATTTATTTGTTCATGGGTGAATTTATCCATGGCAATGGATCAGTGGTTTTCAATTAGTCGGCAACACATCTGAAAGATTCACATATGTGTCGCAAGAATAGGATATAAATGGAAAAAGTCAATGCAAAACTTTTTGAGCCATTTGTGTCTACAAAGTAAAATAGGAACTTTAAACTAATCCACTTAATCTAATCTAATTAACCCAATAATTGGTGTAGATAATAATCTCCAAAACAGCCAACATTTTATTCTAAACACTTGCATTTGTTTAGTGGGTCAAAGAATTTTAATAATTTAAGTTTAGTGTCTTAAGATAAAGGAGGTAAAAAACCACTACAGTAGGGTCAGAGAAATTAAATTTGAAAAAATATAAAAATATAAAAAATATAAGATAAAACATCATCAAGTTGCATACCTACCAATTTTTGGCATACACCATAAAAACAAAAAAGTACAGCATTTTCAGATATATTAGCTGCCAAGGATGGCACAGTCCCAGCATAAAGTCCCCTTGCTATACCATCTTGCTTGTAAGTCTTCAAAAAACAATCAAGGCCATTTCTATACAAAGCAGGAAATGTTTGCATTTTAACTTTGACTGTGTCCAAAGGTTGTCCCACATAGACACTTGTTATGCCACCTGTAGAGAAAACAGCAATAACACAAAATATGAACGAAATGTTTCATTTTAGAGTAAATTATGTATTAACTTCAATTCTATTTTTTTTTCATTTTTGAAAAAAAATGCATCTATTACTTTAATTTGTTTTTAAATATATAAAATTCTATAATCTAAATACTGTATTACTTTAAATGTCAATGATAATAATAATCTGCAAATTAATCATTAAAATGAATAGCCAATGAACTTACCAAGAGTACCCCCTGTGAAATCAATAGCTGCATCCAATACTGTTGATCTAGATTTTGCAGTAAGGCCAGCCTGGGCTTCAAAAAGTTCCATTGGTGGTTCCATTTTGATAAAACTTTAACTTCTAGGTTCTGAAAGAACATTGGACAATAAGAATTACAACCTCCTCCTAATAAGAGACTTCACGATTTGTTGTCCGAACATTTGAAAGTTATTTAGCTCAGCGACATGCAAGTGAGAATTAACTAGTCTTTAAAAATATGGAGAGAATCTCTTAATTTCTACTCTCCATCGAAAGGACAATGGGCAGTCCATAATGATGTCATGTATCAAAAAAGAAAAAATAGTGTATGTGTGCGCTGGAGGGGGAGGGGGGGTGTCAAGAATTACGACTCTACTCAGTGTTATTACTGTTATAGTCATCAGTATGAGGGTCTCATTGAAGAAAGTCTGGAAAGTTATTGAAAGTCAAAGTCAATGTGACGCTAGTTAGAGTCACAGTCACCCTTCAGTGTTAACACTACTATGAAAATTTCTAAACATTTAAAAAAATATAAAACTACTACAGCTGTATAGAGTCAATAGAATGGTTTACAAAAACACCAAGATCAACTTTCTAGCTCAAGTGGTTCCAAAGTTATGAATTTTTTAGTATGGACCTCACAAGCACTTTTTCACTATGGGATTTTCCTCCACATTTCGTCCCCCTTATATTGCTATTGTTTGTATGCCTATAACTTTGTTATAAAATGAGACAAAAATATAATATTTACAGGGAACACAGTTAAATATGAGTTCTTCAAAATTAAGCCACAAAATACAATTGTAGTTTTTGTTAATATTCCGCAAAAAATATTTTTAATCTTGATAATTTTCCTTATTAAAATGTATCAAATTTGCTGACTCGTCACTTATTTGTATTTAATTAATTTATTTTTAAGAAACATATATATATTAAATTTCCCTAATTTTATAATAATAATAATATTCTTTAGATATTAATTTCAAATTTTCAATGGAATTGTTTAACATTTTTAAGTATCAAATAATAATACAGGGATTATTTGATTCCTTTATCTAAAATTGACAATTATACTTTTTATTTTTCCATTTTCTATATATGCATTTTTAGTCCCATTTGAATATGACCAAAAAAATAGTAGATTCTTTATTTTAAGTTAGTAATCTTGTTTCACAAATCAAAATGTATCAACTTTGGCAGTTGATAGAAATTAAAATAAGTTCTAGTCATTTGCTTGAGGTAAGTACAAGCTTTTATGATTATTCTTTAATAATATCTTAAGAAATTCTTGGATCAACGTGGCAGGTAGTGTTATTTCTTGAATATTGAGGATTATATTATATAATAAGTTTCTTGTGGAATATTGTGATTTGTGAGTGAATACGGGATATTTCAATATCAAAGGTAAGTGAATATTTACATTTTTAATTTTATTTTAAGAATCATAATGTTCATTAAAATATGATTAAATAGACATTAATATCATTTACCTATAATAGATTCTGCAATAACAAGTTGGGATGTCACTAGGTCTATACTATACTAGACTTATAGGATATATATATATATATATATATGTATATATATTTTCCTACTATAAGTGTAATAAAACTACTAAGGCTAGGGTTATTTATCCCCCTCCCCCAATTAATACCTCAAAATAAAAGCATCAGATAATATTATAAATAGGTATTTGTGCTATTAAATTTTTGCTTTGTTTCAAAATTAGTTATTAGTGGGTAATATGCTGGATTTCCAGTGTAAATCAAGTTACTTATTACAAAAAGTCCATTATCGATAATAGGTAATTTTGGGACACATGTGACAAAAATTTCTCACCCATGCCGGGGTCCTAACCTCACAAATTTTGGATATGTTGTCATTTATGCCTACATCTCACATTAGTATTTTCTCTTTTTAAACTTACATTTTCCACACAAAAAATTATGAAAGAGTCAAATTAGCTATTATTTACCATTAATTTTCAATGTCAAGCTGTCACATTTTTTCTTAAAGAAAAGTGTCAAATGAACAACAAACATGTCTGCTTTAAGTTGAGGGCAGAAATAGAATTTAATAACAAAACTAACTTTAGCAAAAAAATCTTAAAAAAACACAACCCTCGGTAAATTAAAAAGTGGAGGTCGCCATTTTGACAACGAAATCACGATACCCGGTTTTCGGCACTTCCCGGATCATACCGATGAGTACAGTAATAGTAATTGGGTGAATCAATCAATCAATTCTAAAATAAGGAAAAAAAAAAAATAAAACAATTTAAAACTAATAACTAAGACTAAGACTAGATTAAGTCTAAAACATGCTTTTTCATATTTTTATTTAATTTCTACTACTCTAAAAGATTAGATTGCGTTCTAAATTATATTTGCCATTAGGCCCAATGTTACTGTTAATAAATTAGATTGAAAATGAATGCTATGAATATTATACTTTTTTTTTGTGACTAAAATAAGATCAGCATATGCAATAGAAAAATTCATCACCTGTGGAAAGTCAAGCAAAACAAAATTATTCAATTCTCACCTATTGTTGAGAGCACAGTTTGTAGCAGTATATACTTGTCCACGTTGAGGCCAGGTTTTTTTTACTACTCATCCGGTACTCTCATTCGATACATTTCACATTTCAGAGTTTGAAGTACCAAATGTAATTATTTAAGCGCATGCAAATTTAAAAAATATATTTTGAGAACATAACCAAGCAAAGCAGTTGCGAATGACAACATGAAGATAAAGATTAGATTTAGATGGCCGTTAAAACTTGCAACACATTTATTTTAAATTTTGTCCCAAAGTAAGAGCGGCTTGAGTCGGCTTGACTAAGAAAACATTCAGTAAAAATTAATTTAAAAAAATAAAAAATTTAAACAATTTAAAAAATCAATAAACATATTTAAAAAATGAATCGAATTGATTTGAAATATAAATTTACATTTAATTTGTTTAAACCAATGAGAAAACCTGCGTAGTAATAGATTCTTACTAAACTAGATCTAACTTACTTCTCAATAATTCAATCAAGTCCTGATCACTGATCAGATTATAATTGATTATAAGGAAGCAAAAATTGTATTTTATTTGAAATTCAGCTCTCCCCATACCAATGAAAAAAAAAGCGTTATATAATTTAATAGGTTATATGCCACTATTATAAAAACTGATGATATCTAATATTAAAATATTACATACTTTTCGAGTATTTAGACAGTGGTTTAAATTTAAAGTTGTCTTGAAAACTTAAGTTTTTGTTAGGCCTAGACCTAGGCATTTTCATTATTTGGGTATTGCGAGGGCTCTTAGTGGCTTAGACTTTTTAGTATGCTATTTTCTAATCAGCTGAAATAGTTGAGTAAATTTAAATATATATATATATATATATATATATATATAATAGACTAGATTACAATTATACAATTTTAAAGTCGTTTGCGCTTCTCTCTTTAAAAAACAATAACTCACTTACAAAATAATTTAATTCTTCAAAAATTCTTAAAGCTGTTTAATTTACCTTAAAACTAATATGTCAATTTAAGGGTCGTACTTATTAGTGTCTTATTTTAAGTTTTAAGACATTTCAATATTTTTCTTCTGTTTTTGTGTGTATGTGCGTTAATTTGTTTTGTGTGATGTACTATATGCATATTTTTTGTCTTTTTTAAATTCATAAAATGTGGTAAAATTTTTTCAAAGCCCAATAATGCGTTCTTAATATTTTAAATCTGCGGATTACTACTTAAGTTTACACTTGCACGGTTTAATATTATTTAATGGATTTTAGACTTGCCATTTTGGCTCTTGGTGAAGTAGAATAATTTCCCTTTCACAACAATGACAACAGACACTGAATCAAAGCAGAAGTAGTGAAAAGCTTTTTATAATTGGGAATTCTGATTGCTTTGTCGGCTATTTAGTCCATAAATTTTATTAGGACTAAATAGACTATTCTTATTCTTAACTTCGTCTATTGCAAATTATGGCGTAGGTGCTTAATTAAATATTTTTAAATAGTATAGGCTACTAACTACTAAGTTTACTAACTAAGTATTATATTAATTGTAAGTAGGCCTAAGCCTAAATAGTATAGTAATATTATAGTTATAGTCATAGTAATAGTAGTAAATATAATTAATAATTAGTAGGCCCAAACGAAGAGTCTTAGCCTTATTAAGACTGCGAATGAGAATAAGTAAAGAATGAAGCTTACGCCTAGTAAAAGTATAAAATATTTAATATTTTAGGAGAATATATGGACATAATGGCAAATAATGGATTATAGAAGCACATCATTCAATGACTGACAATGATTCATAAGACTAAGACTAAGACCATATACCTCAGGATGATAATTAAATTTTATTATTAAATTATTAGCCTATAATTATTAAGTATTATAGTACCAACCTGCTGCAGTGTAAATGTTGGATTTAAAAGCACAATTGTCAATTGTCATTGTGACAACTGATAAAGCTGGTGAGAACAGTGTCCCATTGCTGGGGACACATAATCATTGGGCAAACTCTCCATACTCCATATTTATTATTTATTGGAATTGGACTATTTCATACTATTTTTGTACCAATCCTGTCTCAGTGAGCCTGGATTTCAAGTTAATTTAACCTCTTCCATAACTATTTTCCTCAATTTTTGTATAAAATTGAAGAAGCAATAAATGATTCTATTGTAGTTGTGAGGAAATATAATTATAAAGAGTTTGATAGTGAAACAAAGACTAAGTGACGTGTTAACACTGTGAGGGCCAACGATAGAGAAATATGGTGATTTCTCCAAGTGAGAAGGGGGTGGAGTTAATTAATTTTTTTATATGTATTTTTTAAATTTTAGTTAGGAATTAAAATTTATATTGTTACAAATCGGTTTTAATTTATAAAAATGAAAGTTTTAATTATACATTTTTATTAAGAAAGTGTCTATTGGTAGGTTACTACCTATAGCTTCTAGTTAGGGCAGGGAGCTATTTGTAGTAAACTACCAATAGCTTCTAGAGAGCTATTGGTAGTCCAGCCAATAAAATTACACCAAAATCTGAGCTTCCAATGAGGCTGACAAAGTATTGCCCCGTTCATTTATTACTAGTTTGTACTAGTGACAACACCTCGGCACTAATTATAAAATCTACATTACGGTTTTAAAGTTTTAACACTATCTTCTGTAGCGTTCCCCATGCTCAGATTTGGCTATATTGCTATTTAATTTATAATATACCTAATATAGATCTTAGATAGATGTATGACTGTATGACCTGGGGGAAGGGGATCATAGTCAGAATTTTTTTTTACCCAGCTTCTTCTTTGCCAAGGCCAAAATAAGATGTGCAGTAAAAATAAAATCCAGCTCCCCCCCCCCCGCTTTTGATTTTCTGTTGTTGGAAGAAATGTCTACTGAGTGTTATTTACATAAATGAGCCCTCATTAACTTATAATTATAAAGCCATCATTATTTTTATGTACAACTAAAAAATATCATTGGGTATATTGTGCAACCATAACACAATTTCATGTCTAGGAATCACTATTTACTATTTATTTTTTAATGCAATGCTGAGTATGCAAATCAATGTTTGAAACTGCACATAATTTTGATGAAAACATAAGCAGTGATACATAAATAAAATATATACAAAGAAAGAAAAATAAGTGTAGTATTATGTCTTGAAAATCTGATTGGAGTGAATTTATGAGACTAGACACAAAATAAATTTTGTTGGCACATGTTTTTTTTGGCGATATACACACTTAGCGTCATTTCAGTGTTGTAATCAGAAATAAATTGTGACTACCAATAATTATTGCACTACATCAATCTATCACCAGTTGGTAGTTTTTTTTATAGTAAACTACCAATAGAGGCTTAGAAGCTACTGGTAGTGGAGTACCAATAGCTCTCTAGAAGCTATTGGTAGTTTACTACAAATAGCTCCCTAGAAGTTTACTAGTTTATTACCAATACCCAGAGCCTTTATAAAACAAAATTTGTTATTAAATTACCGCGACCGAGATGCATGTACGTCATCCATCGAGCTGCATCAAGAAAAAATAATTTTAAAATACAAAATGAGTCTAGGAAACATTAAAATTGACCGAGATGAATCCCTAGATGACTCTTTTGATGATTGAGACACAGATCAATATGAAAAAACATCAAATGAAAACGTGGATGTTTTTTTATCTACACAAGTACAGTTTCAAACAATGTAAGTCTAGCTATCCACTCAATTAGGCCACTAAAATTAACATTTCTAAAAAGTCTGAACAACCAAATATATTGTACAGTTTAATGATAGGTACTTAATTACAGTCTAACAATGTTGAAATGATAATTTTATTTTTCAATCGTGTTTTGACTTTAAAAATAACAAAAAAATGTTTACTTACATAATCAGCTGATCAAACAGCTGATTATAGTTTTCATTGTTTTTGTTGTTATTTTTGTCTTTTGCCTAACTCTAAAAAGTAAATAATGGAAGTTATTAATTTATTTTTGTTCAAAATATGTACTAGGTAGTTTATTTGATATAGCCTTATATTTAATTTTTTTTTTTTTCTAATCAGTGCAGATAATACATTGCCCATTGACTTGGACTCAGAACAAAACATATGAAGATGTGAACCAGGATCCCCCTCAGCAGACCATACCTAAATTTATCCCTAAAAGAAAACATGGTCTCAATGCTCTGGATTCTGAAAAGCAGGCAACTAGAAATGATATGCAAAAAATAAAAACTCCAGGTAAGGAATATTTGATTTTATAATTGCAGTACTAATGAATGATATATAGTATATAGGCTATAGCTATAGGCCAAATATTTGGGATTTTATGCTTGATAATTGTTTGGACAAAAAATATGTCACTTTTCTTATCCCAACATTATGTAATAATTTATATTATAACTATTATTATTGTTATATCTGGCTAGATCAATAAATTCTGTTAATTTTTCATGCTAACAATACATAAATAAACTATTTTTCGTCCACAGGAAATTTCTTCAAACACTCTTTCTGTCAGGAGATCATGTTGAAAATTTGTAACTACACCAACCACATGAGAGAAGAAAAACAGTACCTCTATACTAACTGGAAGAAAATTACACCTACAGAATTCAACATTTGTCTTTGTTTACTTATGTACATGAACTTAATTCCATGCTGCGGTGTTTGTTACTTACTCAAAAAGAAAGAGCATCAGACTATAATGATAATTAAATGTTTGAAATGTGATTAAACATTTCTGTCTAAATAAGTGACAAAATTTTTTATTGTTAGAACATCCCCTAAGATCAGAAGACTCTGACTCTTAGAATGTATTTGTATTTGTTTAGGCCTGAGTTAGTCATGTAAGCCATAGCTTTATTTTTATTTTCTATTTATTTAATTTTTATTAAAATAAAAAAAGTATAATTACACAAATTAGTTGTTATAATGTATTTAAATATATTTAAAAAAATTAAATATGAACTTTTTAATATTAAAAAATAGGTTTTCAACTTTGTATTTGAATAATTCTGCATGGTTAGATCATTTGTCTAAATTTAAACACAGAAACTCTATTTACGCATTTTTTACCAAAAAGAAAATATTAAAAGAAAACTAATGGTTGTACCTGTAAAATTCTTTTTGAAAATTTTGTATATTATTATTATATTGCAGAATTAAATTCCAATAAATAGTAAACTATTTCTGCCATGTTTTTTTTTAACCTTCTTACACTATGTTGTTTGTCTGAAAAATGTTAAAATGTAAAATAATTGAAGAAAACACACAATCATTTTCAAGCACATTTTATAGAATTTGAATCCCCATTCATTTGGGAAAAATTAAATATATAACATGATGGGTATTAATTGGCTACTCCTTTTATGGTATCCCATTATGTGAGATGACCTAAAAAAACACCAAAACATTGCCCTGCAGAGAGTTAAGTTAAAAATACTTAACTTAGATATTATCCTCATCAGTACTGCAATATAGACCTTATATTTGAATTTATATCTAGGCTACATTATTTTATTTCATTTATATTTTAATTCAATTTTAATTCACCTCAATTTTATTTTTATTTTGAAAAATAAGCAGCTTTTCTTTGTTGTTGTAACTGTGGGTCTCTGGTGGCATCTGTCATAAGACAGGTGAGTGCTTCATGTTTTATGTTACAAATAGATGAGCAGATACACGAAAACCAATTATTACAGCCCCTCAGTAATGATTCAGACACTCAAAATATGGGATACACTTGGAATCAATTGGAAAGGCAAGCACAGGACCGTGATGAGTGGAAAATTCTTGTAGACGGCCAATGCTCCAGACAGGGTAGAAAGGCATAAATTAAAGTCAGTAATGATTGACCAATGGCAGGCATATAATGGAATAGCACTTGACTCATCAAACAGTAAACCACTTTATTTATCAACTTTGTGGAACCTATCAATGGTGCAACTACTCTACATGTTAATCCTTCTTAGAAAAGTGCAAATTATAGAAAAAAGCACCATAAAAGCACACGAAAGCAGATACTGTATTCTCCAATGTGCAAGTTCATATGGTGTCGACAGATGGTTGGAACATCTTCACCAACATACTTGTTAAATTCTGGCCTTCACAGGGAAACATACTATGACTATGTACCTATAGTATAATTTCCATATAAACTCTTTTAATTTTAAAAACAATTTTTAAAGTTTTTTTGGTGAATAAAAATTGAAATAAATTTTTTCTAAGATACTGTAAAAAATTTAAAAAATTGAAGTACTGATAAATGAGATAATACTTCAGGTGTCATAGTTGTTAATGCATGGGAAAATCACACAGATATCTATTGATAGATACAAAATAATAGAAAAAATTAATATGTTGCCTTTATGCACATCCAATTACCATTCTTGCAGGGTTATCTTCTCTATGATATGAATATGCTAGAGCCAGTCAACTGGGAACATGTATCATTCAATGAGCTGGACATGCTTCTTCGTGTCAGCTGCTTCTCTGATGAATTGGTGATTGACAAGGAACTGAGCAGCCGTTTAACCCCTTTGTGTTTAGCTTGCAAATACAACAGAGAGGATCTTGTGACAGTTCTGCTGCATCACAATGCCCAGGTTAACAAATGCTCCTCATTCTACAACAAGCAACCTCTTCATTTTGCATGCAGCCACAATAAAGGAAATACAGGAATCGTTCGAAAGATCATAGAAGCTGAGGCAAATTTAAATGCACCTGTAAGTTTGCAAGTAAAACAGATATGACTGTTTAATGACTAATTGATTAATGACTAAACAGAATTTTATCAAGTTCATTGCAAAATAACACATATTATTTTCAATTCAATCAGTACATGTTCACGCTTAATCGTGTATTTTGTGACTATCAGTACAAAATTGTCTAATTATTATCCTTAAAATTATTTTAACATCAAGTTTCTAATAAATAATGGGTCAGTAAGTTGTAAAAGGTTACATTTTATCTTGCGTGTATTGACTTTTTTCTTTGTCCATTCTTTGTAATCACAGGATAGTGATGGCAACACATGCTTGCACATTGCGTGTGCAGAAGGTAATATTCCAGTTGTGGAGCTCCTCATTAAACATGGGGCCAGCGTCAATAGCACAGATATGGTTGGGGACACTCCTTTAGTGAGAGCATGCTATGCTCAGAGTACAAGGCTTGTTGACATCCTGGTGAGGGCAGGCTGTGATGCTAATGTGCCGGAGGGGCTACCCCTGGAGATTGCTATACGAGCCTCATCTGTAGAAACTTTGAAGTTACTTATTGAAGGTGGAGCCAGTGTTCATGTAGGAGCGTACCTAAGTCATGCCAGTGAATGTGGTGACATTGAATCTATGAAGGTATTCTAAGAGCTAATGCTTCTCTCCCATTTTTTAAAATTTAATATTTTTATTTACAAAAATTGTAGAAGCATAAAGAATATGAATGTCTTGGCTATGCTTTTACTTTGTTCATTTTAATGGATGGAAAAAATGTAAAATATTAACTCTAATCAAAATAGAAATAAAAAAAAATGGAATGAGTAGGCAAGTCATAGGAACTCTCGGCTGTTATCATTATATTTACTATGTGTAAAGGCTCCTGATAAATGTATTGGGGGTCCTTTCCCAGTTTTTGCTGAAAACGTAAGGCTAAGGGGAAAACACCTCATTCTTTGTATTGTAAGATACATTTTTTTCCCTACCAGATCCTAAACAGCTACGGCGCTGATGTGAATAAAACAAACACATTAGGCATGAGCCCACTACAAATTGCTTGTTTCTCCCACCAATCTCGACCTGATGCTGTCCAACTTCTCCTGCAATGGGGGGCTGACGTCCATGCCTGCTCAAAGATGAAGGAAACTGCCCTGCACTATGCATGCAACATACAAGATGTTGAAAAGATCAGACTTCTGCTGGCTTACGGCGCTGACGTGAACGCTCAAGATACTCTTAGGTTCTCACCTTTAATGATGGCCATGAAAGGCTTTTCCTTACACCCGCTGAAGTCGCAGACAAATCTCGGGATAAGTTTGGTTCGACTTCTCCTTGCTGCGGGGGCGAGGCTCCAGCAAGACAATTTAGGTAGACTGAAATCCACCATACTTTTTGTGCCTGATGCAGCAGAAAAGAAACAGGAATTGTTTGACCTGCTGTACTGTCAAGTCTCACAACCGTCTGAGCTTCAAGCTTTGTGCCGGGTGAAAATTCGGAAGTCTGTACAGCCGAACATAGACAAAAATGTAGAAATTTTACCCCTGCCCCCGCAGCTGATTCGTTATCTAAAATTTTTTGATGTGATAGAAGATTTTATTCTTATAGAATGAGCAAACAGTAGAATAAAGTAATTGCATCAGCAGACCACGCCCTTCCTAAACTAAGGAAAGTATTTGTTAACTTAGCTGAAATGTGTCCGTTCTTAAGGCTTGCGTAATTAAGGATTTACACACAGTGGAATATGCAACTGGGGCAGGAAGAGTATGATGTTTTAAGCAAGCTTAAGATGTGTTCAGAGTGGGGGGGCAGGGGGTCTTAGAGTGTTGCGTATCATTTTAAAAAATGCAGAAAATTGTGTTAAAACTTTTCACCACTTGAAACTGTTACAGTTCAAGTAACACATTGCATTCACAAAGCAGTAATGGAGCACTTACCCAGTAGTAAGACTTTTATAAAACAGCTGTAGGGTTTCATCGCAGAGTACCCAACTGAATGTATGAGTATCAGAGCAGAAACTCAAATACCTTGACTTTCAGTTATTCCATTCTCATTTTGTGACTCGGCAAAGTACATCTCCAAGAGAGGGAAACGTCATCACAAGACATTTGTTCAGAGTTAATGGGCCAGCTAAAGTGTCTTTGGTTGGTTGAAAAGGAGACATAGCAAAAATCATGACACAAAACTGATTTTTATTTAGGATCAAATATTCCATACATAAAAATGAATATTTTTTTATTTAGCTGTTGATTTTGTATTATTATTTTTTATTAGGTTTAGTGTGTAGTGTGATGTAATTGATTATCTGAAATTATGACAAACACCCCCCCCTCCCCCCCTCCCCCCTCAATCTAGGAATATTGAGTTTCTACTGTTCCTGACTTTTAAAGGAAAAGTGATTTTTCGCTTTGAATCTCCATCTTTATCTATTCTAACATTCTTTGATTGCTTTTCTCTGTTGTTCTTAAGAGGATTTTTGAGTTGTTATATATTCCCACTGTAAAAGAATGATCATAAAAACTATCCTCCTGTATCAGATGATGATTATTCTGTTATAATTATAAGATGATTATATTAGGAGTATTATATGTATTGTATGATCATTCTGTTACAGCAAGGGTTCTTAACCAAGCAGTGTCAATGGGTATGAGAAGACCCCAGTAAATCAGATTTATTTTCATTAGTATATATCCTATTGTTGGGATGTGCAGCAAATGTGTTTTGACATCTAGATGGGGGTGCTGGAAATATTTTGAAATGAATAGGGGTTGCGGCGCTCCAAAAAAGTAAGGAATCTCTGATCATTCTGTTAAATGAGGATTATACATGTTTATATGTATAATAGTCTTGAATGCATAATACATTTAAAAAAATATTTTTTGATTCACTTAATTCAACTGATTGTTTCAGTTGATATGGTATGTTCATTTGATTAAAACATTAGCTAGGTTATTCCATCAAATCATAGACCATATTTCCATAAGTAATTGAGATCAAACATTGACTGAACTTATGATCCGTAATTTATAATTAAAAAGATTTAATTATTTGATATCGGGGAGAAACATTGGAATAAATGTAATGAGGTGGGGTTTTTTATTATCACTACTGTAATTAGTGTAATTCTTTGAATGTAACTGTTGTTTGAGGTAATTTTTGTTTTAAATATGACAAGTATTTGAGTAATGTTGTTTTAGCTCATTTGTATGCATAATTCCATTTAATAAATTATTAAATATGTGTTAAGAATACATAAAAAAAATGTTTGTTGGGAGTCACATAGAAGGGCAAGGAGAGGAACTTTTATTTCAAATTGATGAATCTCAACTTTTAATACTAACAGATGTTGTTAGGTTTTTGTGTTTTGTGGTCATGTTTTGAAATGCTATTTAAACATTTATATAGTTCTTAGAAAATGTTTTTTTAAAATTTTATAGTTGATATTGTATTCTCAGGTAATTGCAACAAAGACAGTTTAAATTTCTTTGTTTTTACTTTGGCTTCCTAAAAGGCTAAACAAAAATTGTTTTATTTTTGGTTTTATTGGAGTATTAAGATGGGGGTAGAACCATCTGTGGAAGGTGTTGTCATATTTTACATTTGCTCTATTATTGATGCAGCAAAATGTGTTTATGTTTTTATGCTATAAGCACATCATTTTTGGAACTAAGACAAAGGTTCCCAAACTGTTTTATCTTTTTTAAATATCAAAGACCATATGATATGGCATCTACTCCTATACTGATATGGGTTAAAAGAAAATAAATTAATTCTTTTTTTAAATTTGCCAACACGATCAGTCATTTTGGGATTCTTAGACTAACATTATCATAACAGCATTTCAGAGTTACCACCTATGTCTAAGAATGAGAGAAGAAAGTTTATGAGTTTCATTTTCAGTACTTTAATGTCCATCAATTGCATCATGTAATAAATCATAACAGAAAAATTAAAATCCAACCAAAGCATTGGATATGAAAAAATAAGATGAAGTTCCAAGCACAACAAGATCACTCCGCCATGGTAAACAAACCTATGGCATTAAGTGATTTGAAAGACTTAGTTTTCAGGTTACCAGTACCAGGTTCTTGCCAAGACATTCTCGCACTTCAAAATGTATTTGGCATGTCTGATCTTACTACGTGAGAGAAAAAATATGATCTCATTACATGTTAAATGCAAGGATTTAATTTAAATAATATAAAAGGCACGGTTTTATCAGTTTACTCTCACAGTAAAAATACAGCAATGCTTTGCTCAACCTTTTTTTGATTAACTCATTTCGTTCTTTCCAGTCAAAAAGAGCTTGGAAAGAAAGCACTTGCCTAAAATAAATGCAGTCATTTATGCTTGAAAGAAAAAAAAAATGTTAAGAAACATTAAACTAAGAACTCTTAATGCTATGAAGTCTTGTTTCTTTTTTTCTTTTTCTCTTTTGGTTTCTTGTTTCTCTTATTATTGCCATGGCCAAAATCATTTTTCTTTTTCCCAGGATTCTCCAGAACACAATCTGTGGGAAATGAAAAGAAAATGTACAGATTAGAATTTTCTTCTTGTATATATTAATGGCCCACAATAAATTTATTGATGATTCTGGCTCCTATGCATGTAGAGGAGATTTGCAATGTTTCTGTGCCTGGTGTTAAAGAGGATATTTCACTGGTTGCAAGGGCCATAGGGGAGAGAAGGGCAAGTTTTTGTTTAATGTTGGAGCAGTGGACCCGCCCATTATTTATCTTTTACATCATGGAGAGCCTGGGTAGTCGTCATCGTTTCTCCAATGGTGACTTGCCCAGTGTTTCCAGCATGCTGTCAACACTAGAGGTATTCCTGTAGCGGTTCACGACAAAGAGTGCTGCCCGTCGCTGGACCGCCTCCAACCTGTTGATATTCTTCTGGGTAAATGGGTCCCAGGCTGAAGATGTGTAATCTAAAAGCGGCCGGACAAAGGCGTTATAGGCTCTTTTTTTCACACTGGAGTTGCCAATCTATAGATTTAGTTTTAAGAACTCAAGTGTCTTGTTTGCCTGGTTGCACACATGTATGCTCGTCCCAGCAAACCTCTCTTTGAATGGTAACACCGAGGTACCTTACGGAGGAAACTGGATTAAGTATATCGTCATGCAGTTCGTAAGGGTGGTGTAGAGGATTACAACTTCTAGAGACTGACAGCGTCTTGCACTTGGTCGGATGAAATTCCATGTCCCAGTTCATCTCCCACTCAGCTAACCGATTGAGATCTTGTAGGTGATTCCGGTCAGAACTGTTGGCGATCGTCCTATACACGTATCATCTGCGAACAGTGTAGCTCGGGATGTCAGTTTCTCGGGTAGATCATTGATGCATGCCAGGAACAAACAGGGGCCTAGCACCGAGCCCTGACTTAACACCGACAAAGGAGGAGCTTGTACCCTCCACCACTACTGCCTGACATCAGTTGCTGAGGAAGCTAGAGATCCATGTTTTAGTAGTGCCTTGGATCCCATATCTCTCAAGTTTGCGTAGAAGTAAACTATGATTGACAATGTCAATTTTTGGGGGAGGGTGGGGTGTTAAAAAAATGGAATTGTGACTTGAACAATAATTTTCATTTTAAAAAGATGAAAGTTAAAATTATCTTAAAGTTAAAGCTATTTAGATTTTAAAACAATTATTTAGAAAATAAAGAAATAATTAAAAAAAACACTATGTTAATTTAATATGTTGCGTTACAAAGAATACATAAAGCAGAAGTAAGAAATTCATTTTTCAATTGATTGTGCATCTCATATGGGTATTAAGTTATATTGGTTTAACCACAATTCATTTGAACTAATCATTTCCCCATCTGTAACAAATCACCTGTCTCACCCCCATTAAGTTAGTAATTGTTACATCGGATAACTTTTACATGATCATAAGGATTTTTACTTTAAAAAAAAAAGAAAAACACAAAACTCCTTTAGTTAATTTGTGTCTTCTTATTAATCTTATTTTGGAATTGGATTGTAACAAATCACATTATACATGGACAAAGCAATTTAGGGCTAGTTTTCAATGTACCAGATCACATTATACATGGACAAAGCAATTTAGGGCTAGTTTTCAATGTACCAGATCACATTATACATGGACAAAGCAATTTATGGCTAGTTTTCAATGTACCAGATCACATTATACATGGACAAAGCAATTTATGGCTAGTTTTCAATGTACCAGATCACATTATACATGGACAAAGCAATTTAGGGCTAGTTTTCAATGTACCAGATCACAATATACATGGACAAAGCAATTTAAGGCTTGTTTTCAATGTACCAGATCACATTATACATGGAAAAAGGAATTTAGGGCTAGTTTTCAATGTACCAGATCACATTATACATGGAAAAAGGAATTTAGGGCTAGTTTTCAATGCACCAGATCACATTATACATGGAAAAAGGAATTTAGGGCTAGTTTTCAATGATCTGTTCATGAACCAACCACCCTACGTATTACCCTGAAATATTTTTTTTTTAAATTTGTTTTAGAACAAGTATATACCATAGATAAAAAAACAATCATGTCTTTTTTTCTTGTTATCGCAATGCCCAAGTCTAAAATACCTTTTGGCATGAATGTGGCAGGTATCCTATTCTTTTCCTCATGCAATGGTAGGAGGAGCGTTGGGTCTATTGGTATCCATGGAATGGTCTCATCCACTGCACGTCTCTTTCTAGATGAGTTATGTGGCCGCTGGGTCTGGTAATCACTGTAAGAATATTGAGCGGTTTATGTAACAAAAACTTTCATAAACAGAGTTTCTTTAATCAATGAGCATTAGGAAATAACCATATCAAACATACAAGTACAGTTAATATAATCATATAAAACATACAAGTACAGTTAATATAATCATATAAAACATACAAGTACAGTTAATATAATCAAACACACAACTACAGTTAATATAATCAGAAATCGCTAAAGGGTGAATTTTTTGTGTGTAAGAGATTGGGAGGATGCATAAAGTGCCCAATAAATCTCTGCATGTATGCAGTCTTTTGGATACATTATTCTTGAATCTCAGAAAACTCTTATAAAAATTTTAAGTACCTTTATTGTTATTGCTAGTTCTAGGAGAGTCTGTGCCCATCAGGGCATAGTTTGCTGTTGGACATGTCCTTAGAACTAGTGCAGATCCAAATGAGGCATTAATAAATACCTTTGGAAACACAGAATAATGTTCTTTTCTTTATTTCTTCTTACCTGACAACAGACATTTGTTTGACACCACAGTAATCTGCCCCAGCATCATGACTTAAAAGGTACTTGCCACACTCAAGTCTACAAGGATGAAATAGAACTCTTCAATAAAGTAGCAAAACAGCTTGGCAATACAATTCCCCACATCACTACTACATATTAAAATGTCTGACTTGATGAATACTGGTTGCAGTGTTATTGGGCATAAGCCAATGCAAAAATTATTGTAAAATGAATATAGCTAATCCCCCTTGTAAACTCTCAATAAATTTGTGAATAAAGGTATTTTATTAATTAACCCACGAACTGTGGTCGGGCGAAAAAAATCGGCCGTCATTCTCGTTCTGTACTGTGGCGGCCGAAAAAATCGGCCGATAAAAAACACGGTCTGATAGCAACCTCCAATCCAATATCTAACCGGAATTATAGTAGCCACTTCCTTTTATTAATAATTAAATCATCTTCCGGTTCAAGCTGTTTCTTGATAACTTAAAAATAAATACTTTTTAATCTGAGTTTTAAATCGCTGTTTTTTTTTTAAAGCTTAAATGGTTGAAGCCATGGCTGGGCCTTCAGTGAAAGAACTAATAGAAATATGTTTGAAAGCTTTCTAGGAGAGGTTTTAAGTGATATTGATGTTGATTTTAACATTCCCCATGACGATATCAGTTGAGATTATTCTTCTTGTGAATTTTATACTAGTCTTAGCGATACTGAAGTAGGCCTACTTAGGCTACTGTTAGACTTCGAGCCAGGCCCGGAGGTTGGGCAAGCACTGGCTGAATTTTAGTCACAGAATCTACAGATTATAGTTCAGAACTAATAAATTTTATAGTTAAACAACCCAAATCAGTTCCACAGTTCCTTTTAAAATGTTTACTAGTCAATAATAACTATTCTACCAGAGATTTTGCACTTGGTTTTAGGAGTGGTCTCAGTTTCTTATATAAATGATCTAAAATTACTAAAATTGCTTTCAGAGGTTTAATTGCAATCAAAACCTTAGCAAACTATACATTTTCTGAAAGATAAATGTATTGGCTGCAACATTTAGATTTGTGTTTTAAGTGTATCTATAAAAATTAATGATGTTACTGTTATGAGCACTTGAAAGCGAGACATTTGTCAATTCTTTTTTCTTCTTGAGAACTCCAAGGTCAAGGACACTGAGCAAAATTTTTTAAGGAGTGGGCAATACGGCCAACTTTATCCCCATCCATTTACCTTTCTAAAAATATATACTTATTGGGGTCTTGTATCTATATTTCTATGTTATTTAATGCAATTTCAAATGGCACTCAAAACGCTCTGAAAAGCTCCACACCACAGACTAATGCATGCCACAGTTCGTGGGTTAATATACATTTACCGACCAGACTGCTGCTGTAATACCGGTACAATATAAGAGAGTTTTTTTTAAATATAATTAATTAACAGATAATTTTTTAAAGTTTATTATTATAAAATCAAGAATTAAGAAACATCCAGAAAGGAGCAAATGTTTAGCAAACTCATTTTACAACAAAACAAAAAAGACCAAAAATTTAAAAAAAAAAACCCATTTAATTACCTTATCAAGTGGTTCAACAAGTTGTCCAGGAACTTAAAAGCATTCTGAGGCCTGTAACAAGATCATGTAAAAGTTATCAGATGTAACAATTACTAACTTAATGGGGGTGAGAGAGGGGATTAGTTACTGCCAGAAGTGAGACAGGTGATTAGTTACTGCCAGAAGTGAGACAGGTGATTAGTTATTGCCAGAAGTGAGACAGGTGATTAGTTACTGCTAGAAGTGAGACAGGTGATTAGTTACTGCCAGAAGTGAGACAGGTGATTAGTTACTGCTAGAAGTGAGACAGGTGATTAGTTACTGCTAGAAGTGAGACAGGTGATTAGTTACTGCCAGAAGTGAGACAGGTGATTAGTTACTGCCAGAAGTGAGACAGGTGATTAGTTACTGCCAGAAGTGAGACAGGTGATTAGTTACTGCTAGAAGTGAGACAGGTGATTAGTTACTGCCAGAAGTGAGACAGGTGATTAGTTACTGCCAGAAGTGAGACAGGTGATTAGTTACTGCCAGAAGTGAGACAGGTGATTAGTTACTGCTAGAAGTGAGACAGGTGATTAGTTAGCGCCAAGTGTGGATCCATCATATTAAAGATGTAAGATGAGGGAAAGAGACCAGATGCTGTTATTGTTACTTATGTTACAGAACTTACTTAAAATTGAGTGAAGGCTGCAGAATTTTATGTGGTTCCATTTCTTCATACATCAAAATCTCTGATGTGAAAGCATTGATTCGAGCTGGAAATATATCACATACTTAATCACCATGTTTACAATTTTTAATTCATTCCATCACAGAAATAAATTTTAAAAAAAAAATGATTTTAAAAAGCTGAGAAAAAAAAGCCTTGCTGTGAATTCAATATTAAAGAATTTTTTTTTAAAATGTTAAAAATATATTTTTAATTTTTATCAACTCTAATTTTTGTTTGTTTTGAGACTTGGGTAGAGTTTTTAAATTTGACTCACCTCTGAGCAGATTTGTGTTTTGTCTTATATAACAGGATGTCCAGTTCTTGACCATTTCATTAACTGTAACTTGCTCCAGACCATAGATTGGTTGATACTCCAGCTTAGGAAACAAATATATTGCCCTGGGCTAAAGCAAGATAAAAAAATTTCAAGTCAAAATATTGTGCATAATTTGTGTACATCTCTACAACAGTTGTCAAAATTTGCATCAGTAGCCTGTGGTTGATAACAACTGAGGCCACATGTGTTAAATAAAAAAATATAATAAATTCATTACCAAACCCCTGTATTAAAACCACTATTAACAAACCACTGTAATGAAAAAACTGTTACCAAACAAACCATTGTTACCAAATAAACCACTGTTACCAAATAAACCGCTGTTTCAAAACCTCAATGAAATTTACGCTTAAACAAATCCACTGCATAATTTCATGCGTATCTTAAAAGAATGTGATACAAAGAAAAAAAAATGATCAAAATATATCAAGCATAGTTCTCACAACAGACATTTCTTTCACATCAAGACAAAACATTAATTCTGTATTTCCAGTAGTAGTGTTATGGAAATGAGCTTTTCTGATCACCTTTTTATGGTCCTTGATGATGCCATGGCACGAGGATCTTATCAGAACTTTTTTGTCACCCAGAGACCATAAGTTGTAGTGTAGACTAGAGCAGTCTTCCAACGGCTGAACAAAGTCAGTTGGGTCCTCTGAGGAAAACATTTTTACTAGTCTGTGTAATATTCATTATCAATATTTTTAAACACACTTGCAACACAAAACCTGTTGTTGAATGTTTGGGGTTGGAGGGTATGAAGATTTATTAAAAATAATATAATTCAATGACTATTTGTGTTCATTTTTATAATGTTATTTCCCTTGTTTCAATGTAAGGTTAGGTACAACAGGTTAGGTACAACAGGTATTATATAAATTTAATATATACTTGTATGAAACTTTGTTTTTGTACTGATGAAGACATTTGCCAAAACTTTTAAATTTGTGCAACCATAATTAAAGCTTAACATATAGGGTTTTATTTACACAAATTGTTGGTGTCTCAATAATATACTTAAAAGCTTTACAGCAATCCAACCCTTTTATAACAGGTTAGGTATAACAGGTTTTCACCTAGGTATTAGATTCCAATAAAACAAAAAATATTTGACATACTAAGTAAGGATTCATTGTTTACATTCAGCATGTGTTTTGTGGATAAGCCAGCGATGATTGAATGTGAGGTGTTTCATAAGTAAACCAGCGATGATTGAATGTGAGGAGTTTCATAAGTAAACCAGCGATGATTGAATGTGAGGTGTTTCATAAGTAAAACAGTGATGATTGAATGTGAGGTGTTTCATAAGTAAGCCAGTGGTGATTGAATGTGAGGTGTTTTTCATAAATAAACCATTGATAATTGAAAATAAAAATAATGCAAGCCTAAACAATATTTTAATGCAATGTAATAATATATATAAGAATGAGCTATGCTGACGTAACGCCAAAGAACTGAAAAGATTTCTTAAAAACAATCATAGTTATTGTCAATTATTTTACGGAAATCAAATAAATTTAAATGCGCAAAAAATAACATAATAGGCTTTTATTTTAGTAAAAGTTTAAGTATTATTATTATAAATTACAAATATATTTAAAGTAAAACTAAGGAACTAATTTTAGCATTTTATCAGAATTTAAAAGTTAAGTAAAAAAAAAATATTTCAATAAAAAATTATAATCTAAGAATTAGAATCTAAATCGTAATCACATGTATCGGGGAAACCCAAACATCAGTTGTTGTTAGTGTGTTTTTTAGTGCGCTGGTAATATTGCCAAATAAAATTAAAATTAATTTGCTCTAAACAAAGGAGCAAATGGAGCGCAAATGGCCTATTTTAGCCAAAACTCTTAAGTTTCTTTGATTTAATAACCGAGCCTTACAAAATTTATTTCCCCCTTCTTAAATGTAAAATTAATAAATATAATTGATTGCTCTTTAAATTGTTAATAAAACATACAAAATTTTTAGCTTTGTATTTTTAACATTTAATTAGTTTTTACTTTTTTAATTCCAAAAATATAGTTTTATTAAATTAATAACATAATAAAAACATAACCTTTAAATACACTTCTAATAAGAAAATGCTGTTTAAGTCAATCAGTACAGCGAAACTCTAAAGCCAAATAGCATTCACTAATCCACTTATAACTCATCCAAATAAGAGCAAACCTTATGAAGTGCAAAATATGTTGGTTTAGGTATGGAAGGAACGACAATCCGGTGGAAGATTTTATTAATTTTATTTAAATCTGGATGGGGGGGGGGGGGGG
>CAXITT010000311.1:46070-68465 GCA_964033795.1 Lymnaea stagnalis | reverse complement strand
GGGGGGGGGGGGGGGGGGGGGGTGTTAGATAATTTTGCCCCAGGCAGCACACGATACGTCTTAAAATAAAGGAATAAATTTGATAAATAAATAACCTTCCTTGGTACACACATAGCGGAGATAGGAAATAGGATGTGTACATTTTTACGTGGATAACAATATATTTAAATCTTATAGTATTACATTTGTGAAAAAATAGATGTTACATTCTCTTTTTACAAATATGCTTATGTTCATTTTGCCCCAGGCAGCACAAGATACGTCTCAAAATAAAGGAATGAATTTGATAAATAATTAACTTTCTTGGGTACATACATGTCGGAGATAGGAAATAGGATGTGTACATTTTTACGTGGATAACAATATATTTAAATTCTATGGTATTACATTTGTGAAAAAAGAGATGTTACATTCTCTTTTTAAAAATAAACATAATAAGTTTACCAGTTAAAAAAATCAATGGCGTTAACAAATCGTGGGTACATTGATATAAGTATACCCATGAATATCAAAACCCAATCATTTTACACACTTGAAAAAATTAATTTTGAAAAATGGAGATGGATTAATACTTTCTTGAAGATGGGTTAATACTTTCTTTCAAATATATATATAAAAATATATTTTTTGTTTTTACTTTGCGAAACGTAAAGTGGGTGTGTATTTTTATGAGATTAACAATTTAAATTTTTTTAAGACACTCAAGTCTGTTATAGACGTGAAAAACAGTTAGACTATTTGTAAGAATCTTCTTTAGATAAAATAATGATTTATTTAACGATTTTCTGATAATGTATAATTTAAAAAACAAAGCAAAAGTGTGTTTAAATTTTTGATAAAGATATCAATATATCAAATTCCTTTAATATAAAATTGATTTATATCATATTATTATGTTTTTTTAACAATTTTTAGACAAAAAAGTTGTAAATCAAGGGCACGAAAAGGGGTAAATCTAAAGCATTTCTCTAGCGTAGAAATTGGCCCTCAATTAAATTCTTTAGTGACAAAAGCGATATAATTAGTAATAATTTAGATTGGGTAATTTAAGGTCATGTTTAGATGAAAAAAAGTAGTTTAGCGGCGTGAAAGGGAGTAAGGTAGGTGTATAATATAAGGGAGATAAATACTTCTCAAAACTTAATGATGTTAGAAACGTGAATATATCATTACATAGATACTTCTTTTTAAAGTTAGGAATTGTGATGAGTTTTCGCAATAGCAGGGAGAAATTATCGCAATGGACCTACCAATATTATCCCGATGACATCGGGTAATTTATTCTAGTGATAAAATAAAATGTTAAAATACCTTTAAAATCTAGCAACATTTTTTTCCCCCTTTATATTTAAATTATTTTTTTAAAATAATTTACATATTTCCATCAAACTGAAGCTAAATGATCATTGCTGCCTCAATAAAGGTACACTGATTGAAAACAATTCTCAAACATACCTTTGGGCACCACAGTCTTGTCACCGCTCAGATTCCCTTCAAATGTTTGTCCCAGGACAGAACCTAATCGACTAATTAACTCCACGGCACTGTGGGAATCATTAAGTGGGTTGTTGTTCCCGTTGGAGGAAGTATAACCCCTACCTTGTAGCTGGTCTTTTGCTCCGGAACCGACTGCCGACATGTTTGGAGAAAGTGGTATTATACGCACCGGTGGGATCTCACGAGGTCCATCTAATACCGGTGAAGATGGAATCTCTCTGATGACTTGATTCACTGCATCTGTAGTGTTGGGTTGAGGGGAAGAAGGAGGGGAGGTGGCAGGAGAGAGGGGACCCGACATGTCAAGTAAAGCTGATGTAATGTTGGCCCCGTCATGAGAGCTGAGTGAACCACTCTCATTTTTGTTACTCTCTGTAACATCTTCACTGTGCACATTCTCACAATGAGGCTGCACCGCTTCAGCCACACATTTCCTTGCACTGCCCCTCGTCCTATTCAGGAATTTATGATCTCCTTGAGTTGGACTTAAAAAATTGGCTGTTTCTGCGAGTGCAGTGTCAATGGGTGCTTCTGTGATTGTAGTGTCATTTTCAGCTGGCAAGCCATGCAAACTCTTATCATTCCAACCAGGTGATGTGTTTGTCTGTAACAGCTTGGCTTGTTGTCTAGTTCTGGGGGACCCTTTCAAAACCAATTCCTCTTCAAGACTGGTGGCTGAACTTGAGCTAGACAAATCTTCTTTCATCAACAGGCGACTCCTCCGTTTGGTCATGTCCATTCTATCAATGAGACTTTTTTGTGCAGGAGATTTAGCTGGCTGGGTCAACTGTCCTGCAAAAGTAGGGCTCAAGGGATTCACATTGGATTGATTTAATTCCTTGACAGCTTCCCGAGATTGGGTTTTTAATGTTCTACAAGCAGGTAAAGTTTTATCACAGGGGAATTTTTTAGCCGAGGTCCCCGATGTTCCAAATGTTTCAAGGTTAGTCACTGATGAATCAAACATATCAAAAGGCTCATCCACAGGGTCGGACACTCTTTGATGCTGGGTGTGCTCGAAACCTTGTTTCGTAACTGCTCTCTTGTGTTGTCTTCTCACACGAGAAACAAATGCTCTCAGCGCGTATTTGTGGAAGATGGCATTGTAATCTCTCACTCGCAGGTCATCTTCAAACAACGGTTTATCCAGATAGACCACTTTAGAGACTTTACCTGGAGAAATATAAACCAACAGTTCAAGGTAATATAATAAAGTGCTAAACATACTATTCCTGTGGTTGTTGTCATGGGCAATAACTAAACATTTATTTGGAAGGGGATTGCAAGGCTTTCCTTAAAATTTATGGCAAAAAAATTATTTTATCAGGAAAATTCTAATGCTAGAGACTGCACTTTATTGGCTAGACATTGCACTTCATCGGCAGTGGAGACTTAAACTTGCTCCTAATTAAATCCCAAGAAATGTCTTATTACGTAGTAGTGAAGATTGGTTACAGAAAATTTGTTTGAAAGAAATTTCATCGACTGAAAATTGATCGATGGAAGTTTGGTCAAATTATTTATTTTTCAGTTCACATGATCAAAATTTCGTCAAAATTCTTTTTGAACGCACTATACTATATATAGTAAAACAAAATAATGCGTTCAAAAAGAAATTTGAAGCAAAATGTTAACGTGTGAACTGAAAAAAAGATTCGACCAAACTTCCGTTCTATCAATTTCCGTTGATCAAAAAGTCTGTCAATGAAATTTCTTTCAAACAAATTTCCGGATATGGTGAAGATTAGCAAGGGGCATAAATAGTAATGATGATGGTACAAATATATTTATCAGGGGAAGATATTGAAAACTCCTGGAACATATTGTACAATTACAAGATGTTGAAAACACTGGAACAATCTGTATAGTCACAAGATAAAGCATGGCAATGTATGTAAGTTGTAAAACAAAGACCAAGCCGTGCTGTGTTTGGAAATTTCAAATATGCACATTTATCATTACAACTTGAGAACATAACTTTCTAATTATCTGGAATATCTCATATTGTCAGAAAATAATTTTTGAAATTCCTGCAACTTCCCAATTACCCTTAGGTCTTATATGACTTGTCACTCAAGTAATTTTTTGAAATGTTTGAGAGTTACAAAAAAAAAATATTGGTTAAAATCACCATTAGATCTGCACTCTTCAACAGTCACAGGGATATTCCAAGCATGGTTGTAGCTTGGTTCTTGGTTATTGAACAGGCAACTCACCACACTTGATGACATCACCACCTGGATGCTGTGTTTAACTACCAGGACCTTGGCATTGACATCATAGCTCACCGGCTGTAATATACAGACACAACATTACTAACACTGTTACAAGACGTGGGGTAGATGGGTTAGGAGGGTGTGTTACAAGACGTGGGGTAGATGGGTTAGGAGGGTGTGTTACAAGACGTGGGGTAGATGGGTTAGGAGGGTGTGTTACAAGACGTGGGGTAGATGGGTTAGGAGGGTGTGTTACAAGACGTGGGGTAGATGGGTTAGGAGGGTGTGTTACAAGACGTGGGGTAGATGGGTTAGGAGGGTGTCTGTAATATACAGACACAACATTACTAACACCAAAGACAAAACAGTACAAAAATAATGAAGGAGACTGATTACATAATTTTTAAATGCCCCTATGTTATATCTTATACATACATCATGGTGAATAAATCCATGGGGTTTCTTCTTGGTAAACTTTGGGAAAAGGGCATCAATCTTCTTCATGTTGTGTGGTATCTTTGTGAGTGGCTTCCCCTTTGGTATACTTGGCAGGTTGATCAATGGTGGGACACCCTGGGGTGGGAATTGAAATAATTTTGGTGTAGCCGTAAGGTGTATATAATTATTCACATTTTTAAAAAATAATTTTTTATATAATATTTCAACAGCTTAGGGAAAATAATGCAGCCCTCTTCTAATTTAAGAATAAGCCAATACTCTAAAAAAAATGAACTCCATTTAAAATTAATCATTCTGAAATCCCCAACCAATAAAACTGATTATAGTCATTTGAAGGGGAGAAAAATCTCAATCAGAGGCTCATTCAGAAGCTCTTGCAAATAATGACTTTACAATAATTGTAACACTAAAATCACTGAGGGTTTCTTAGTAGTTAATTTAATATATTTCTGTGGCAAGTTTGACAAGTCTAGCTGACTGAAATAAGACAGTTTGACAAGTACTAGTTAAGCAGATGGATATAGATAGTTTGACAAGTAAGAGTCTATCAGACAGAAATAGTTTGATAAATTATACTAGTCTAGCAGACAGATATAGTTAGTTTGATAAATAGTCCCCCTGACATACAACTTCAAGCAAAGTTTGTTGATGGGTCATCTGTGTGCAGCCAGAGCCAGGAGACAGGGAAATCTTGTCACATAAGCTGCTACTGTATAAGTTAGCATATTCCTTCTTAAGTCTGTAAGCACCAATCCTGCTCTGGTGGAAAAAAAAGGTCATTACAGAAATGAATTATTTGGTCCGTTTAATATATATAATCTCAATGTCTATAAAATAATCAGCTAAAATCTGCGGCACAAGTGTGAAATGTGTTCAACAAAGTTCTAAACTGAAAACCAAATAACATTAAGTTATGTGCACCAAGTTGTATTTTACAGAGCTGTGGAAGGGACTTCATACATCTGTAATGAAGAATGAAAAAAAGCCCAGATGAATAAACTGATTATATTGACTCATTCTCACCCCCCTCTGACTAATAAACAATGCTAGATTCTGCTGGGTGCTGTCCATGGCCAGACTGGGGTAGATAGTAGATGGTGAGGTCAAGCTTTTCACTATTTGTTTTTAAATGTATACGTTTATTTAATTGCTAAATTTTATGTGAAGCACAGTGAGCCTAGCCCTAGGCTGGGGGGCTGCGCTATATAAAACCACCTAATAATAATAATAAGTCAGTTTATGCAATTAACAAAGAATATCTAGGATGAGACAGGAAGGCCAGCCTTACATATGTTGTAACCTTCTTTTATTATCTACTTATCATTACATTATATTTGGCTAACAGTGGCGACATGTACTTTGGTTATATTTGCTTTTATTAATAATTAAAGCTTCTGGTAACATAACTGAATCTTGCAGAACTTAGTGTAGACTAAAACCTCTGCAATTTACAATTTCTTTATTCAATATAACTGCATAAAAATGTAAAAATCTCCTATGACCAGCACATAAGCTAAAACCACTCCATTTATTCCCCTGAATAATTTCCAAAAAAAAAGTAAGCTTTAGAACCAGTATATACAGTAAGAATTTTGAATACTTTGATAAAAGTAAAGGAAAGAAGATGCCAAGAGGGTGACTCTACGGGAAGATGAGAGTTATCCTTGTGGAAGATGATGACAAATAATTTTTAAAAAACTAATCTGAACTCACGGTAGAATAATTCCTGGCTGGTTCTCGTAAGAACTGATAAAACTTTGGGTTACGCTCTGCATTCTTTTTAAGGTAGTCCTGGAACTCTGCCTGTTCCCTCAGCACTCGCTTCTGGAGTTGCTAGAAAAAAATAAGTTTTAATATTACGACTAACATTCCGTACAACAAACTCATCTTCAAAAACAGTTCGTCAGGCTGAACTCTTTAACAACCAGCTGAGTGCAACTCTCACGGATATTCATTTTATAACAAATGGTGTGTCAAATTATAAAAGTGCAAGTGAGTGGCTAAAATTATTAATTTCAAGCTGCGAGTCATTATAAAAAGTCTTCAAAACTTTTTTGGAATGCACAGAAAGTAATTGATTAAAAAAAAAAACAGAGAAACAACTAATCAATCATCGTAGTTACTATATATTGAAATAATCTATTAGAGTTTTGTCCAATGTAATCCTGAAGGGGCAGTACTAGTCAGTCATTTATTTTCAATACATTTTAAAGACTAATTAAATTTGTTTAAGTTGGCACAGCTGGCATGTCCACCAGATGATTGTTGTCCTGTCAGGACTTTGGTCAAATCAAACAAACCTCAAACACAGCCAGCTCTTTCATCTGCTGTGATCCCAGCACAGATGGCAGTCCACCTTGTGAGTAGGCACCAAGGTACTTCTTGTAAAGCTTCAGATATTGGGCGTGCTCTTCTCTTGTCAGGTCTGACTGTTTGAAGGCCGGTGCCCTGAAAAAATTAGTGTACATCAAATTCTGTTTGCTTTTAATGTCCAGTGTATATTTAAAGTTTATGTGTGATACAAGTTATTTTAAGTCCAACATTTAGCCTGTACTCACCACACCCCAACCAAAAAAAAACTTAAAACAAAACTGACATTTAATGCTTTCATGAGTCTAAGAATCACATCAAAATGGTGGGATACCCAATGCTTGAAGAACTTTTTGTTAACATAACTTATGTTTCAACTACATTAGATCTAAATGACTCAAGCATTCAATGCTTACAGAGTTTTAAAAAAACTTACTTTCCAACATGTTCCTGGGTTGCTTTATCTGTTTTTGCCATCTTAGCATCAGACAGAGCAACATTAATCTTCCCAGAGTTGCTGATACCAGTTGCTGGGGCATTCTGCTCATCAGCTTTAACAGAGAAGATGGGAATGTCCTCTTCAGACCATTTTGGAGTCTCTACGACCTGGTTAGAGCTGACATGAGGAAGCTGCATTGCTGACTGCTGGATGACACTGCCCTCCATGCACTGACCACTGTCCCATGGTGTGTACTGGTTACCCTGAGAGTCTTGACATTTTTGTGGGATTTTTTGATTATTTTTTATAGTGTTTTCTGTTAGGGCAAAGCCCACATTGGTTTCCCTTAAGAGTACTGTTGTTTCAGTATTTTCTTTAGATGAGAGCCTCACTTCAGTGTTTTCTTTAGATGAGAGCCACACTTCAGTGTTTTCTTTATATGAGAGCGCCACTCCAGAGTTCATCGCGTATGTCTTAACACAGCCAAGTGAACTTTCAGTGCTACAAGAAATAGGAATGGAAACTGAAAGAACTGGATTGGCTTTAAAGACTGTGTCCACCTCTAACTCATCGTCCTCATCAGAAAGGGATGGCATAACAAGACACAGTACTTCTTCTTTATTCAAATGACTGCCCTCAGACCGAATTTTCTCTTCAGGAGCAGGAGATGTTTTAGTATTGGGTGTAAAATCAATGTTTTGAGAAGGCAAAATTAAATCACTTCCAGGATTCAGACTCATTTTGGTATTCAGCTCAATTAAAACTGGTGTCGATGATTGCTGAACGAGATCTAGGTCATTGCTGTGATCAAGTATTTTGGCATCTGCTGCTTCTGCAAGTCCTGGGACTATTGCGATAGATTTTGTGCAAGCTTGCACGACGTTCTCACTAGGGGCAGCAACATCAATGACTACCATGCTTTTTAAATCGTCACAGCCTGACTCATTACTTTTGAAACAGTCTGACCGGTCAGCTTTTGATGTTATTTTATTAGTGTCTGGCTCTCTTCTGGAAGCCTTTTTTTCATCGAGCCGGGTGCACATCGATAGTTCTAAGCACTGGTCAGGAAGTAGGTCAAAAGTTGAGTCCCTTGCTTGCAAGGTTCTGTCCCTAGAGTGCAAAGTTTTTTCTCTTTGGATAGGTGCATCTTGTTCTGTATCAAGCTCATTTGGTTTGTCCAAATCTATAGGCTTCTTTTTACCCTTTTGTTTTTTTGCTTTCTCTTCTGCAATGCGTCTGATCTGTGACAAAATTTTTTGCTCAAATGAAAGCTCTGGTCCCATGACACGCCTGAAGGTTGCCTCAGTGAAAAAACATTCTTGCCCATTTAACTGTGGCATTCTGTAGATTTATTAAAAAAAATATGTAGTATGGTAAAGATAAAAAACAAAGAACACCATATTTAATTTATAATTCTAATGAAGTTCAGTGAAGCTTTGTTTTTATCTTTTAATAAATCGGATGAAGAAATTTGTCCATGTATTAAGGGGATGTTATATCAGAATCATTATTAAAACTTTAATGCATATTTCAAAAATATTTTTGCGGGCATTGAAGAAACAAACAATGAGAGGCTATTTCATTTAGAATTTGGAATTATGCAAACTAATATGTAATTTGAAGCAGAATGGAGTTTCCACTGTAAATGCACAATGCCCTTTAGTACAGATATTCTTAAGGTACAAATTGACAATACAAGTTCTCTTTGTATTTTGCAAGATGTTTTGATTTAAATACATTGGTATGTCTTCAGTTAAATGTACTTTTGTGAACTGTCCCCTATAAATAGCCAATATCTGCCACATGATATCCCTAAGTATGATGAGGAAATATTAAATTTATAAAAGCTTTTGTTTAACTTGACTTGTTTACGGTTTCCTTGAAGATAATTTTAACCAACTTCCCTTTGTACATAAGAGTTGAAATATGGTCAATTGCCTTGGCTCTGCTGACAATTTTATCTATTAAGTTTTCAAGGAGCCTTGTTGTTCCTTTCTCCAATATACAAGAAGCTATCATATTCCCATAATTAGTTGACCAATGGAACTGAAATGCAGCTCTATCTCATTGCAAAAAAAAAGGGTATAAAATGAGATAAACCGTTTGAAGGATGTACCAAATTTTATAATGTTATGAATAAATAAAAGATATTACTCAAACTTTTTTTTTTTACCCTGCTACTGTGATTGCTATTGCCATTTATAAAAAGTTATTCCTGTTGAGAACACTACTGTATCTCATGTTTTTTAAAAGCCTTTTTTTTCCTGATTCAAAGCTTTTAGTTTTAATGTACTTCTACACTTTCCTGATAATATAAACAAATAGTAAAACATTCATAAACTGCTCTTTTGGATTAGGAAAACTGATAGTGAAGGAATGTTATCTGTCTGAGAGATAGTTGTCCAGATAAAATATAAAGGTCAGGATTTCTCTGTAGATATTTCTCCCAATTTTACACAAAATGTTTGGGTAAATGTGCTGTTAAAGGCATGGGTTTCGCTAAGAGCTGTCTCACCCTTAGCGCAATGACGTCACTTTGAGGAATCCCACAGCTTGACTTAAGGTGACTGGACCAACGATTGGACCTGAACGATGAGAATGATAACTTTCCCTTTCTTCACTGAGCATTATTCACATCAAAAACATAATCTGACGATCCAAACAGTTAAAATTAAATAAATTAAAATGGAATTTTCTCTTCAATTTGTATTGAAAGTCAACTTACAAGGCTCAAAAGAAATAAAAACAGAAACTCATCCCTATTGATACCCCAAGTAAAACACCGGGAAAAAAAAATGTGTGCATGGTTAAAAGTGCTATTTTTTAATTGATTCAAAATGAAGTACTGTATGCTATTCATTTCTATAATGTCGCAATTTTACAAAACATTTCAACATAATCTCTGGAGAGGGGAGACCCAGAGAACCCACTCTTTCAAAACAAAAATTATAAAATGAGGAAAAAAAATATGAAATAAAAAAAATAGAGCTAAATTTTGAAAAACAGAACTAGTTGCCCGTAGTTGACCTGGGAAACCTCCGTGACTTATATATCAAGTAGTTGACCTGGGAAATCTCCGTGACCTATACACCTTGGAAGACATCACCAGCTCTGCTGTCAACTGCATTTTAGCCAGTGTTTTTTTTCCACTTTTTAACTAAATAACTAAAATTAAAATAGTATAGGGTTTTTCCTTTTTTTGGAGAGAGGTGGTGTTGTCAATAATCCATAAAATTGGTAGTGCAGAAAATATAATTTAAATGTAAATATTATATTATATACCCTACCTTGGGCCTGGGCTTGGTTGAGTTAACTCTGTTGTAACATTACTCTTTCTTCCTCTTTTTCTGTTCATTTCTTATTCTTATTCTTATTATTGGGACCCTCTACTGGCTTTTACTATCTATAATCTATAAATAAGTTATAGGTCAACCTGAGAAATATAACACATTTACATTCATTTTTTCAGTTAAATAATGATACACAAATATTTTGAAATATTAGTAATTTAATTTAATAAACACAAAGGCTAATACGAATAGTAATAGTAATACTAATGGCAGACTAGATCTATATTTTTTTTAGTCTACACTCTATAATTGTCTATAATAATTATTATCTACACAATGAATATCATTATAATTATATTTATTGAATTTATTGTGACTTCAAACTTCACTGTCACTGTCTCAACTGAGTTCAACTGTCTGTCGAAGTTTTCTTGCATGTTCAAATTCAATCAATTATAACGAACGTGTTAGGCCTATTCTTACCTTGATATGATTTAAGCATTCAGTTTCAAATTTGTTTAAAAGTGCTTTAACATACCAAATGATTAGTCCCTGTTTTTTTTTTTCTTCAACAAATTTCAAAGTTGCTTTTTTTCATTAAGCTCAAGTAATTCGTAAACATAGTATTAGTATCATCACTTGTTGTCGTTTTGGGCAAAGCTATTTAACGCCTGCAACATTACTGACCACCTTGAAACGAAGTATAAATAATTACTGACCATCAACGTGACTGTTTAATTAGTTTTATGTAGGAAAGGGAATATTTAAATTTAAAAGAGTCACAAGAATATTATTTAATATTAATATATTTAATATATTAAAATAGTTTTTTTAATCCCAACCTTTCACTTCTGGTACCCGGGTAAAAATAGTCTATAGAGAATAGCTAGGATTTAGAGATCGGAAGGTTTGTAAAGAAATTGTTAATTGCCCATCCTTCACTGGGAGTTGAAAAAACAAAGAAGAAATAATGAACATTATCCCTCATTCAATATTAAGCAACTCAAGTAATATGTTTTTTTAAATTGTGACAGCTGATACTGGGTTCCCTCCAGCTGCTGTAGGCTGGATAGGGAAGGTTGGATCAATGTACCTATAGGGCACATTTTCTACTCCCTTGTATTGAACAGGAGATGGGCCCTACCTAAAATAAAAGTCTAGAAGGCGGCTATGCTCCCTATGCGACTACATCGAAATGTGGAGTCTATCAACACCATGATAGAAATCTGAACCACTTCCACCCCAAAAGCCTCAGACAAATCTGCAACATCAATGGCATCTATAAAATTTTTATGCTGTCCCAACGTGGAACATATGAGAATGCCAGGCCCCTGGTTGCACAAAAGAATATTTTGTGGCGTGCCTGAGCATGGGAAACAGTATGCTGGCGATCAGAAGAAAGACTTCAAAGACAGCCTGAAGGATTCATTGAAAGCTTTCTGCAGAAATGTCAGAACAATTGGCAAAGGACTGAGCCTCTTGATGCTCCTGGTAGACAAAAGCTGCATGCAATAACTAGCCAACAGAAAAGCTGCTGCAGGACAATTCAATGTCTGATATTAAACACTGCATAAACCGACTAATCAAGAAAGCTAGGAACATAACACAAACTAAACATCCTTTACTTGAAGAACTATTTGAACAAAGATGTTTTTGCAAAACTAAACACATTTTGGATGATACATCCCACCCTCTTCATCACAGATACTTAGGACCGGGCCGTTCGGGACGAATTCTTTCCATCAGGGTGAGGACTGACAGATTAAAAATTCTTTTGTTCCCCAATCTGTACGAATTTACCGGCATGCTTCCTCTGAAGTCACACATCTGAATGAGATCTAATAAGTCCCCGATTTTGCTAAGAGAACTCACTGAATGGCTGTTTGAAATAATTTATTATAAATGTCTTGTGTTCAAATTGTTTTATTTTTTAGCTGAAAATGTATAATGCAATCAAAAAACATTTCCATTTATTTGGATCAATAAAAGAATCTTATCTTATCTTATAAAAGATGTCACATTTCCCTTGCATCGACTGCACAAGAAAATACTGGTCTCTATTCTCAAATGCACACCTACAAATTAAAGCGGACATCCTTGACGGATGAAACCAGATTAACTTTTTAAAAAAAATTTGAAAAGGAAAATAATTATTTTGATTTTTAGGCCTAAATTAAATATATTATTAAATATATTATTATTATTTTATTTTTTTGCTGGCATCCGTCCGTCACAATGTGACGATGGTGAAGACTTCGCAGGACGAAATCCCCAAGGCCTGGGATTATTCTTTTAGGATTATAAGCTGGTTCCCAACAGCATATCTCATCTATCCTAGCCACTGGATAACCCAAGGGAACATCATGTGGTTGATACAGTATAATATTAATCAAACTCATCATTGAAACCAACAGAGACACACACATATTAAAAACTTTTTTAAAGCAAAGGCCCCTTAGCCATGTAGTACAACTATAAACTTTAAAAACAAATTATTTTGAACTTACAAATTTTTAAGCGTTGTGATACTTATCACAGAACTTTCATGAATATTTCACTACTTAGATTGTTGAACAAGGAATTTTAATATAATATAAGAAAAATAGAGTCACTGTATTGCCTGGGAACTCCTCACCATGGGATGAAATTTTGAAAGCTCATGCTCATTTAGAATAATATAAATAAAACCTGCTAATTGCAGTGTGCAAGAAGCAATTAGTTAGTGGAAACTATGCTGTACAGGGTATTCACTGCGCACATCTAGGAGATAATAGCTGGAAAAGATGGTAGATAACATCACCCCAGCAGGTGTCTGCGAATTAGATGTGTTTTTAATTCGGTTTTTAAAGACTCCAGTGTCTGGCTGCTTCTGAGAGCTACAGGAAGTGTGTTCCAAATTGTTGGGCCAGCAAATGCGAAAGTGCCCCTTCTGTAAGTCTCAACGCGAACACGTGGTTTCAAGAGTTTCCCACTACCGGATGAGCGGAGGTATCTAGTGGGTACATAAGTCGTCATTTTGGGTTAAAAGGTGTTAAACATAGAGAATTATAGTTATAGCTCCTGTCTTTAAAGTTTTGCTAACAAGAATCTAATTGGTCTACATCTTGATTTTTAAAAAATCATTACAATGGGTAGTAAGCATTTTGATACAGTTCTCCGCAGAAAATCTGTCAGTTTATGTATGTTCAATTTAGGTAGGCAATTCAGATTTTAAATCTCATGATATTTACAAGTAAACTCACATCTATCATCCCTCATGTTGAGAATCACTGAATACTTTGTTTTGCGTCTTATATTGTGGAGTAAATATGATTTGGCTTATACTCTTATAGTTTTAGCAATGCGTTTCTATTCAATGTCTAGTCCTCTATTATCCAGTGTTTTTTAATAACATGAAGTTAGATCATAATCTTAGTGTTGCATACTATATATATATATATTGAAGTTTTTAGTTAAAGTATTACATGATTACAAGTTGCCGTTAATGGATATGAGGCTGGAGGCGAAGGTGAAAGCCTCTAGCCGATGATTCCAACTACGCAGCCCTGAGAAAGCTGCTCCTAGGCAACCGTTTCGTTCCAGCTACTTTGCAAACTAGTTGCGTGGTGGAAACCAACGGTAGAGAACCCTCTTAAAGGGCGTTCGAGGCTTCCCCGAGATGGGTGGGGGAAGATATTAGGACGTGAATTTTACTATCCCCGACTCGTAAGAAAGTCTATCATCTGCACCGACCGGGTGTCTTTGGGTTGGGGCGGCCCCAAGCGGAACCCGATCGAGCGGACTCGGGTGGGGGCCAGGGTTTCTTTCAGCTATATCTCCGGTGCACTCATTGAAGTTCATGGAAAAGAACATTGATTAGTACTAAACCAAAATAGATATTTGTTATGTAACGAGAACAACCTATAAACCGAAATAAAGAGTTACAAAATCTGCCCCCCCCCCCCTTAAAAATTTGAAGTCCCCCCCCCCGGAAAATTTCTGAAATAATCACTGGTGGGGGCTGTCATGGGCAAGGGGACATATCCAAAGTGCTGCTTCAGGGTCCGATACCGGGCTTTGGGGGGTGGCTTTGGGGAGGGCATAAGGAGCATTAGCTCAAAGGCCTGCTGACGCCATTTCTTAATGTGATATTTCAGTTAAATTATTAAACACTGAGCTAATATAAGTTGACTAGATAGAACCAGCCAAACATTGGCGACAGCAATGCGTGAACTTCCCATCTACTAAAGTTACTTGACAAAAACGTGAACTCAAGTTACGCACATTTAAGAATGCCAATTTTGCTACAAACCTCCCCCTCCCCCCCCCCCCCTTTTTATTATACGCCCCCGGCCCCCTTTTTTTTCTCCCCCATGAATAATATAAATATAGCCGACCGCGGCTTAGCATACGCCGCGAGCTTGCTGGGGTGTGCGCATGCCTGGCAAGCGAGGGTGGTGCAGGAGGAAGGGCGGTAGCTCCACCACAGTGCACATGTCTCGAGACCAACGATGGGCAGGCAGGGGAAGGGAGGGGAGGGTTTGCCTGCGTCTTGCTTGCTCTGGCGTATCTATATATAGCCAGGGTCGTCGTCTTCTTGCTTCTTGCCCTTGTTTAGCTGGCGAATTATATATATAGATACCTTTCAAGTAATAAGAAACCACCATAAGGAAAATTTATAAGATATTAAAATTCTCAAGAAAAAGACTTTAAAAAAAAGTGTTCGTTTTAAACTTATGAGTTTGAATTTGAAATGTGAGTGATAAATAACTAGGACTTTTACATTTTAATTTTCTTCACTTCTGAAAACCGCAAAGACTAGCACAACCATTGCAGATTTCATTTTTTTTGGTCAGTCAATGCTTGAAAAAATCCAACTGGTCATGTAAAAACTCATCACACACGAGTAAAACATACATATATTTTAATACTAATAGATATATTTACATAAAATACAGATGCCGATTGGTCTACACCATGTCAAAGAAAATTATCATGAAATGGTGCAGAGTTCCTTACTAATCTGTTCAAACATTTGACTAGGAAATCTCTTCAACTTCATGTTTTTTTTTGTTGTTATAAAACTTAAAGATGCAAAATGTATAGCAACTATCAAAAACCTAAATACCACTTTCAATGCATCAAAGTGATGTTATAATTAAAATTTAGCCTGGATGATAATGGAAACTCCGCACTTGTTACAGATTATTTGCAGTAGCATTCAGGTTTCAATTCTTCCTTCCTGTCCAGCATGATCTTGTGTAGACTTCCTTTTTCTTAGCTTTCTTTAGCAGTGATTTGTCTACTAAGATTATTTGCAGTAACGGTCAGCTTTCATTTTTTCCCTCCTGTCCAACATGACCTCATGTAGATCTCCCTCTTTCTTGGCTTTCTTTAGCTGTGATTTATCTACTTCGCTAACACGAAGTCGCCGATCCTGGAAACTCTGAAATTTTTTTCTGTAAAAAGAAATACGAATAAGAGTAAAATAGAATGAAGCTAAATATTTATGTACCATATAAATTAGTAATAACTACAAAAAAGTGTTTTCAAATATGATACCAAATTTTGTCTAAAGTGCACAATTTGCGTAAAAAAAAGTGTTAAAATTTAGTGAAGTAGATTTACAGATAGTCTTATCCACCTAAAATGATCTGTGTACTTTATACTTTATTTCAAAACAGATTGTTGTTTATTACGGAAAATTAGTTTCTTTCCTTATTGAACAAATTCCTTGTTTATATCAGTTTTATTTTGTAACTCTAAAAGATTGATTAGAAGCAGTATAATTTAAGCATGTTTAGAAAATAAATGTAACATCCATGAATTCCTTATATTTACTCATTATGCTGCAAAAATGCCACACTTCGCAAATAAAAAAATTTAAAAGTGCATCACAATTGCCTTTAAATTAATTTTTGGAACAAAAAATTTGTATTTTTGATAGTCTGTTTAAAATTTTTAGCCCATGTTCAGGTTAATATAGAAAATAGGGAGCTATTATTACGAGCTTATTCAATATAAGTACAAAAATGGAAAACAAAACACTGAGGGACAAAGATCATTGTCAATCAAATTTTGTGTGTAACAAATTGATTTAATTGTCAAAATAAATTGACAATCCCTTTCTTGACAATGTGTGCACCAAAACATGGGAAAACTATGGCTAAATAATTTATAAATTTCTTAGCTTGACGAAGTCACAATTTTATTTGACTGTGAAGAGTTAACTAATATTAACTTTAAAATTAAATCAAACACCCAACTATGGAAACTCACACATAATTAATTTCTGCCTGTCTGACTGAACCCCTGTCTTCCTTCGGCACATCTTCCAGTGGATCTTTCTCCCGGGCAGCATTTGATCTTAATCTCAACATCTCATTGGGCCCAGCTGTACGACTCTCGCACACAATGTTACCATCTTCATTATAGGACAAGAAACAGTTGTTGCAACCACTTAAGGCTAACTTCCCCTGAAACAAAAAAGAAAAAGAAAAAAAAGAAGCTATATCAAATCAAAACTCTTTAGTGATTATGTTATATTACTATTAGAATTTGTATAAGCTTAATATTATCTCACACAGTAGGATATTCATGAAGTTGTAGTTCCAGTTTAGGTTTTGGCAACTTTGAAATGTTTAACCTAAAGTTCAAATAAAATAAGATTAACAGTTCAAAATATAATTTATGAAGTTTAAGATAAAATTTGATAGAATTTCTATTTTTACTGATTTAGATTAAAAGAAAGGGTAATGAATGGTAACAAATTTAATCTCAAGTTTAAAGTTAATAAGGAACTTACATCCTGGAACACAGGTTCAAACTGTTCCCTTGTGCCCATGGCTTCAGCTATGCTAACAACTTTACTATCAGCTTCTAAACCCCAGTATTTGCCATAGCCAGATTTGAATGCAACTTTTGAGTCATTTATCTTGATGGTTGTAAAAACTTCAGCTGGGTCAGGTCCTTCTCCTGGAATAAGATGAAACTAAAATCTATGGATATATTTTAATTGGCTGAATTGGTTTTCAGATTCATCAGGATGTTTGTTTTATGAAAATATTTAAGAACGAAAAAAAAATATTGCTTGGTGGTTGGTAACTTTTAAAAATTTCAACAGTTGATGCATTTCAAATATTCTGTGATACCAGTATTTTCACTTCAAATTATGAATTTATCAATAATTTAAAAAAAATATATATATATCAGGACTTTTTTGTGTTCTTCCATATTATGAACCAGGAAATTTAATGCCTCATTCTATTTTAGCATTCATAGCTTTTTTAAAGCTTTTCTGCTTTAGCCTTTACTTTCCCCTACTACTCAATGATTTAGGCAATAAAAAAATTAGAACAACAGCAATTTGACATTGGGACTGTCTGAAAGACTGTGCTGTGTCATAATGGATCTGCCACATTAAACTTAAAAAAAAAAAAATTATTTCAAAGAAAAATATATTCAAGAAAGGTATTAAAGTTAATGCTTGCCTTGGTCTCTACGACTTCCAAGTGCCAAGCCTCCATTATCCAAGGCAGTGATGTATGTGTGGTCTTTAAATTCAATAGCAACATTTGCTGCAATGTCTTCAAATTTCTTGACCTCCCACCAGCCTCCTGTCACATAGAAAAATCATAATTTAAACATAATAAAGAAGGAAATAAAATGTTTAATACAGAAATTGCAACTTTAATGGTGGCTCTTTTGACTAAATTAATCAGTAGTTTGTAAGTATATTTCAATACACATAATTAGAATTCATATATAAGTATAGGATCATTTAAAATCACATTAACAAAATGCAGTCTAATGTTTTACCATGGTTAAAAGTGTCTTCCTTCTCCTCAGAACCAGGGACCTTATCTACAGAACTGCCATCATGTTTTCTTTTATGACTTTTGTGCTTTTTAGACCTTGAAATATGAAAATAATTTTATATCTTTAACTGACATGGATTTCGTTAAATATCAACAGTTCCAAATTCAAACAGATTTTGTGTGGCTTACTTACCACTTTTTAGGTTATTTTGAAACAAGCAAGACATATTATTATTATAATACCGGGTATTAGTCCTGGGCATTCAAGTTTAAAGAAGTCATTCTTTGTTGACACATTTACAATTTGGGAAAGAGAACAACTACCATGCATTTAGTTGGCACCATCATAGATGAGGTGTAAAAGATCTGTGAACTAGGAGGAACCATGACAGTGCAGGGGATTCCAGGGCACGTCAATGTCAGTAGGAATGAAATAGCAGACACTGACAAAAATCGGGACTGCCCAACCTCAATCAGGTGTACCAGTGACATATCTGAGTATCAAAAACTAGTTTGCGAGCAGTGAGCAGAAAACTCGAACCCAAGACGCGTATTCTTTAACTTGCCTACTCCTAGCAGACAAGGCCGAGGTGGGGGTTAGGTCGCAGGCAGCAAAGTCTAGTGACACAGATGCGTACAGAGCACTGTCCCATCAGCACATACTTCAACGGGTAGACAATAACAGGGACCCTACCTGCCAGTATTGCAGCCTGGTCCCGGAAATACTAGCGCAACTGTTGACCGAATGTCCCTCACTAGATTTTTCGGGGAGGCCAAGGCGGAGAGAAAGTCCTATGCCAGGAGGATGTTATATGACTGAGATCAGCAGATTGAGCTGTACTAGCCAGTGTCATAAGAGAGTAATCTCAGACCCTCACCAGAATATGTGTGTTAGTTAATTTAGCAATAATCTGCAAGCAGCCTGGGGATGGTGGGGAAAGTAGGCACTTTGGTGAAATTTTCAAAATATTTCTAAAAATATAAATGCAATATAATTGAATAGAGCCAATTTAATTAATTAATTAATTTTTACAAAAACACCAAGATCAACTTTCTAGCTCAAGTGGTTAAATGTTCCACTTGTTACCTTGAACCATTTTTCTTGCATGTTTCTAAATATAAAAATGTCATATTTACAGGATTTGTTGATAATATTATATTTTAATAAATGAAAGTATGAAAATGAAAAACGCTTTAGAAAAGCATTTTCTTACATATAAAAAATTATTTTAAAAGTAAGATACTATTTTTTCCTATATAAAATCAATAGACTGCATAATTTTGAGGTGAACAAATTATAACTTATTAAATGTTCAAGAAACAAAGCTCAAATTTGGTGTGCTGCTTCAACCTATTGATTTAAAGAAGCAAGCAAATATTTGTTTAAACTTAACGACATTATCAGCGATTCTAACATAGCTCAAATCAAGGAGTAAGCTTTACATACTACACATCCAAATGAAAAGCTGTATACATTTATCCTTATTTTTGGTTCATTGAGTTCAGGCAAAATTTGGATATTCTTTGGAGTCATTTAAGTTTAAGCAATTAACATTAAATTAGACAGAATACGTAGGCGATGACAATAGGATCTAAATTTAAGACTTAAGCTGCTGATATTCATTTGAAAGATGACAGATGTGCTAGTATTATAATTCATCTGTGGAATATATAATTATAATATATTGTGGAATTCTTGGGATTAATGTGTTGTTTTAGTAATTTTCTTGTGAAAATTAATGTATTAAACTTACTATTATCAGTAATTACTAGTAGTAGCATAATGGCTTGTTAATTTGTGAAATATGTAATTGTGGTGACTTTGATTTTATATTTAATTATTTCAATTTCAATATCAATGGTAAGTTTTAAATTTAAAAAAAAAAATTTACATAATAATAATAGCTTAATATAATTGTAAAGACAACTTACATTCTGTATTATTTTAAAATAAATATTGTAATTCTTTTAATATGCTGTTTTAAGTCAAAGACAAGTGGTTATCCATCCCATGCCGAATGTCATTGGCAACCAATCCAAAAATAAAAACTACTGATATTTGATAAGCCAATGATGATTATTTATGTTACAAAACATTTTTATTTTGATTTATTACATTAGTTATCTGTCCTATTTATATGCTGGATAATATGGTTATATGCCACAAGCATGTTTGCCGTGTTGACAAATTACATTATGATTTTTTGTTTTTGACCCCTTTACCTATGGTCTACACTCTCATAGCATTAATTTTGGATACAATATAAAAAAGCAAGGGGCAACATGTCAATTTTAAGTAAAGGGCATATGTCATGGCATATTTAGAATTAGACAATAATAGACTACATGCATAAAAGGCAAAACAAGGATATCTCAGTAAATTAAAAAGTGGAGGTCAACATTTTGACCAAAAAATTATGATACCCACTTTTCAGATGTTACCGGGCCATAACGAAGTGAAAGGGAGCCGAAGGGATTAAGTTTTAAATTAATATAAAGAATTAAGCATTAACAAAGGCTGTGGTAGTAAACCAATAGCTTCTAGGGAGCTATTTGTAGTAAACTACCAATAGCTTCTAGAGAGCGATTGGTACTCTATTACCAGTAACTTCTAGGTGGCTATTGGTAGTTTACTATAAAAAACTATCAATTGGTGATGGTGATAGATCGATGTAGTGCAGTATTGACTAAGTCTAATAATATTGGTAGTCACAATTTATTTTTAATTACATCACTGAAATCACTCTAAAGTATGTAGGCCTATGTTGCCAAAAAAACAAGCATGTGCCAACAAAATTTATCGTTTGTGTCTAGTCTCATAAATTCACTCCAATCGGATTTTCAAGACATAATACACTAAGATTCCTTAGACATTAAATTGATTAATTTGTGTAGTAGATGCACAATATACCCAATGAAATTGTTTAATAAGTTCAAGGGGGCTCAATTATGTAAATAAAACTCAGCAGACATATCTCCCAACAGAAAAGCAATTGGGGGGTGGGGGGTGTTCAAGTGACCATGCTCCTAAACAAAGATTGGCCTAATAAGCTTATGTTATCATCTTTAAGCCTAATAGCGTTATTATATAGTTTAATTTAAATAAAGTAACAAGATTTTTTTTTAACATGCACACTTTGTATTCAGTAAAACTTCTTATTGTAATTATAGACATATTAAGGCCTGTATTTTAATTTATAATTTTAATCATAATTATTAGCACACACAAAGTTTTTACAGCTGGTTTTTATTTTTACTTCACATATTACTTTGGCCTTGGAAAAGAAGAAGCTGGTTACATTTTTTCAGACTATGACGCCCTTGTCCCCATGCCCATTATAATACATCTATCTATATTAGGTCTATATTATAAATTATAATTATAGAGCAATATAGCCAAATCTGAGCATAAGCAGGCTACAGCAGATAGTGTTAAAACAATACTGTAGATTTTATAATTAGTGCCGAGGTGGTGTCACTAGTATGAACTGGTAATGTAATAAATAAACAGGGCAATACTTCGCCAGCGTCATTGATGGCGAGTTTTTAAAGCTCTGACTTTGGTTTGATTAGATTGGCTGGACTACTAATAGCTCTCTAGAAACTCTTGGTTGTTTACTACAAATAGCTCCTTGCCCTAACCAGAAGTTATTTCTATTAGTAGTAAATTAAGTATAGACACTATCTTAAAAAATAGCACAGCACAGCTAAAAGCTGCATATATTATGAATGATTATTCTTTATGCATTCCCCTATTCCTAGTTACTACTGCCATGCCCACTATTACACTTTTACTAGTAAGTTAAGTGAAGTCAGTAGGATCGCCACAGCTGGCTAGCCCGAAAGAGCAACATTAGATCATGGACTGCAGCAACTATCCCCTGCCTGCGGTGGCAGAGATTATTCCAAGCATGGATTGGGCTAGCAAGCCACCTACAAACTCACCGTAACCCAACCTCCCCCTAACCGAATGGTCCTAGTCGATGTTGACGGAAGAACAACACTAACAACAGTAAGTTAAGAGTAAGTTATTGACTTATAGTAGGCACTTGGATACAAAATTTAAAAAAATTCAAATAATTTTTTTAATAGCACAGTTAGTTAGAGCTAATTTCAAATAAAAAAATGAAACCAGAATCAACTTTTTAGCTTAAGTACTTTTTGAGCTATGAATTTTTAAAGTGTGAGTTCGTTTGGTATTTTTTACTATGGACGAAACCTCCACATCTTGTGACCTCATTCCGCTGATCGCGTCATGCGCAATGACTATATACTTTATATAAGGCAACGCATCGCCTTATCACTAAAATACTGTTTAGGGTCGACTTAGTTTAAACTTTCAACTTTGGCACATGAATAATTAATTAAAGCTTTCCCTGACCAATGGT
>CAXITT010000311.1:21685-44645 GCA_964033795.1 Lymnaea stagnalis | reverse complement strand
GTCACAAATGTTCACACAAAGTTAGACCCCCCCCCTCTCAAATCTTAAAGGGGTCGCGACCCAAAGGTTGAGAACCGCTGTCTTAGATGAAGTTGCCATATACGTTCAAGGAGTCCCATCCGACCGGTATGCTGGTGTTGTTTCTCCAGTGGAGGCCAGTGGTCCCCAAACATTTTTGTCTCGTAGACCACTTGCCATGTGTTTTTCGGTTGTGGGTAGACCACCTGCTTACCTGATATTGATTTTTTGAAAGCAAAAAAAAAATAAAAAAATTATAAATAAACACGCAATTTTATAATTTATGGTACTATCTGTGTATGTGGATTATTCCATTCACAGAATGCCAAAATAGAAGCCACGACCAGCTTACATGAGATCCACCATCGTTGCCCCCCCCCTCCCCCCGCATTTTCATTTCATGGACCCCCATTTTTTTTTTCGCTGACATGGACCCCTTGCAAGTTGTCGTCGACCCCTGGGGGTCGATATAGACCACTTTGGGAATCTCTGGTCTAGGCCTTTTACTGGGGTTTGAACCCCAGACCATAAGATTGGCAACAACCCCCACCTCCCTTCCCTTCCCTTTACTTCAAATGAATTTAAAACACACATTATTGAGCAGTCGTTGAACAAGAGTTCGACTTGCAAAATTTAAAAAAATAATGATAATAATTATTATCTTTAAAAAAAAATATTTTGTGGAAAAAGTTAAAAATGAACAAATGATAAAGCAGTTATTGATAAGATGTGACCAATGTTTATGACGCCTGACTATTTTTCTCCAGTTTCAATAGATACTATCTACTATCGTATCGGCCTTTCTGAAACTATATTATATAGATACTATCTACTTTCGTATCGGCCTTTCTGAAACGATATTATATAGATACTATCTACTATCGTATCGGCCTTTCTGAAACTATATTATATAGATACTATCTACTATCGTATCGGCCTTTCTGAAACTATATTATATAGATACTATCTACTATCGTATCGGCCTTTCTGAAACTATATTATATAGATACTATCTACTATCGTATCGGCCTTTCTGAAACTATATCCTTCCTGTAAACAGATCCTGGGTCCACAAACATGCCCAGGTGCTCATCATGGATCCACTAACAATAACATACATTGGTGCCCATCTCGGATCAACAAACATAACAGGGTGCCCACCTTGTATCCACAAACATACCGAGGTGCCCATTAGGAATCCACCAACATACCTTTCAATTGCCCGTCATGGATCCAATAACATGCCTAGGAGGTTCCCGTCATGTATCCACCCATATACCTGGGTACCCATCATGGATCCACTGACATGCCTAGGTTACAATCATGGTTCTAACAACATGCATAGGTTACAATCATGGTTCTAACAACATGTCGTCTGGTTACCATCATGGTTCTAACAACATGTCTAGGTTACCATCATGGTTCTAACAACATGTCTAGGTTACCATCATGGTTCTAACAACATGCATAGGTTACCATCATGGTTCTAACAACATGTCTAGGTTACAATCATGGTTCTAACAACATGCCTAGGTTACAATCATGGTTCTAACAACATGTCGTCTGGTTACCATCATGGTTCTAACAACATGTCTAGGTTACTATCATGGTTCAAACAACATGTCTAGGTTACCATCGCGGTTTTAACAACATGTCTAGGTTACCATCATGGTTCTAACAACATGCCTAGGCTACCATCATGGTTCTAACAACATGCTCAGGTTACCATCATGGTTCTAACAACATGCCTAGGTTGCCATCATGGTTCTAACAACATGTCTAGGTTACTATTATGGTTCAAACAACATGTCTAGGTTACCATCATGGTTCTATCAACCTGTCTAGGTTACCATCATGGTTCTAACAACATTCCTAGGTTACCATCATAGTTCAAATAACATGTCTAGGTTACCATCATGGTTCAAACAATATGTCTAGGTTACCATCACGGTTCAAACAATATGTCTAGTTACCATCATGGTTCTAACAACATGTCTAGGTTACCATCATGGTTCAAACAACATGTCGTCTAGGTTACCATCATGGTTCTAACAACATGTCTAGTTACCATCATGGTTCAAACAACATGTCTAGTTACCATCACGGCTGAAACAATATGTCTAGGTTACCATCACGGTGCAAACAATATGTCTAGGTTACCATCATGGTTCTAACAACATGTCTAGGTTACCATCATGGTTCAAACAACATGTCGTCTAGGTTACCATCATGGTTCTAACAACATGTCTAGTTACCATCATGGTTCAAACAACATGTCTAGTTACCATCACGGCTGAAACAATATGTCTAGGTTACCATCACGGTGCAAAAAATATGTCTAGGTTACCATCATGGTTCTAACAACATGTCTAGGTTACCATCACGGATCCAATAAAATGTCTAGGTTATTGATCTTTGTGTATATTGAAAAATAGAAAATGAACGATAAAGGATGCATACACCATGTACATATATCATTCATAAAATTTAAAAAAAAACAATTAGAAAACTAAGATAGAAAAGATAGAAAAAAAAATTAACTCACGAACCTAATAAAAAAAAACAACATAAATACAAAAATTCTGAAAAATTTTCCTTTGAGATATTTGTTTAAAAACCATCCATCATTAAGTAATGAATGTCAATATAAATAAGCATGCAAAGTTTCAATTATGTATTTCCAAAACTATTCCTCCTGATTCATCAATTGACGTCAGAAAAAAAAAATTAATTAAAATGCTATATCGATAAAAGCTGAAAAAGACATTGACAAATGCTTATTAAAAAAATTTAAAGGTTACTTGAACAACATTGGATGCATACATCAGGAACACATTCCACTCGTTAATTTAAAAAAACAACAATTTAAGTACATAGATATAATTGATAGAGTATAAATGAATGCATTTTCCCAACAACCCACTAGCCTCGAGCCTAATAAAAATAATAAGATCATAAAAACTTCTGAATTTTGTTTATGAGACATGTAATAAAAAACCATCAGTCATTATTTAGAGACTATAATAGAAACAACCTTGCAAATTTTGAAGCATGCGGTAATAATACTTCTCCTCATAATACATTTGACGTCAGAGATAAATGGAAAATCCTAAGTGGACCACTTTAAAAAAGAGAAAAAAAATTCAATTAAGCAATATTAGAAATATAGGAGTCAAATAAAATGAAATTTAAAGCATATCAATGTGAAATTATCATAAAAGATAAGAATTTTCTAGATATTTTTACAAATGTTAAACAACATTGTAAAAATCAATATTCAGTTTAGGAAACAAAAATCTGCCCAAGAAATATAATAAAAATGGTTATTTACACAATTTTGTAAAATAATTTTCATCACATTAAAAACATTTACATATTTATTAAAGTAGCTGAAATCTTTCGGAACCAATCATTGCGAATTAGCAGTGAAAGTAAATTTACAAGAAGAAGTCAAGAATGACGATTATCTCAGCAAGGCCTTTTCAAACCCAGTTGTTGGGTTCAGCTGTCTATGTTCTATATACCGGTATTCACTTTTCTGCGTGTTAACTTGTCCGTTGGTTCACTAGTTCTGTGTATGGATGTGTTATGGTGAGTTGTGGGTTTACTTGTCCTGCGTTCACTTGCGCGGCCACCGCATCGGACACAAACCATAAAGTTTATGCAGCATTAACTATCAGAAATCTGCTTAAAGTAAACCTATGCACAGGTAAGCCGCGGCGACTGCGTTGCTGCCCACAGCCTTACTAAACAGAAACATGGCAAAGCCGTGGAGGCCACGTTGCTCTAGCTATGCCGACGTATTACTTTAGTGTATCAGAGAATGACTTCGGTAATCAGCAGACCAGACCAGGGAAACGGCGCATGGGCAAAAAAGGTGCGAAGCGAGAGACTCTGCTGCGTAATAGAATTCCACCAACAACAGAGAGCGACCAATTTCCAAGCGTTGGGTGATGTGCAACGTGTCCTCATAATGAGCAGATCTGGGAAACCTTACGAGCGGACCAGGGGTTATGTTGCGATATGTTCACTAGAAAGTTGTGCCACCCACTACCACTAAGTTAAAAAAAAAAAAAAACTCTTTAGCTCGCCGAAAATGCCGCCCCTCATTATAAATTAAAAAAAAAGTGGCACCTGTGTGGACCACCCCCTCCACAGCCCCCTTCCTATGCAAGTGGATTGACTTTTTCTCGACAATTGTGAGTCATAGTAGGCAAATAAGCTATATAAATGGTCTGTGGTTGGTCAGCTCTAGTTTGATAGATGGCACTTAATTATTTAGATGCCACCTGACTCTGGGTTGTGGTGAGTAAAATGAGAGGCAGTGTTAGTGATTTTATGTATCTGGATGGAACCAAGTTGCTTTGTTAGTCATCTATTTGCAATGGTGTTTATTTCGCTACTGACATATATTTCATTACTTCCCACTTTTTGCCTCTTAGTCTTAGTAAAGCACCAGCTATTTATTGAGAAAGAAATTGAAACTGTCACAAATTGTAAGAAAGGAAATTGACAATTTATTTAAAGTGTATATTTAACAAATATTTCCCACATAACCCCCACCCTCAAAATTCGAGCCGAGTTCTGTCCGTAATGGATGCACAACCGTGCAAAGGAAAAGCAGCGCCCTGGGCGAATGCGCCCCCTGATATTGAGGTCCCTTGCGAGTACCACCTTTTCATTGCTGTGCATGGATCCAGTGGGCTAGAAAGAAATATCAGACAAAGAAGATCTATAAAAAATTTTAAAAATTATTTAAATCTAAATAAATCCCATTGGGCAACTTTTATAACGTATCTTGGAAGACAGAAGAGTTCTCCTTGTTTTCCCACAATGGCGTCGTAAAGGACAAATGATTCATGAACTGTAGGCTACTTTTTTTTTTTTTATCCTGTTCAATTTTGTTACATGAACAAAAAGACGCTATTTTAGGCCTTTAGTTCTATCAGGTAAAGAGGAAGTTTTATTTTATATCACTAGACATAATTAATCGCGCTTAAATTTCATTGCCTTTAGTTTTAGCCTTGAGGCCTTGCCTTAATTTTAATAAGGGCAGGAAAAGAAAAAGGGTAATAATAACTTAAATAAGGGATTACCTTACCACATGTTTTTATATTGTTGCTTTACTTTAAACTTTTACTTTAGGTAATCTACCACTTGAGCGTTATTTTAATGACATTGGTTGTACGTATTCATTCCCATTATAATAGACAATTTTTTTAAAATAGAAAAACTATAACAATTTTTTTGAAATAGAAGATAATGTGTGAAAATGGAATTATGCATAGTAATCCCCCAAGTTGACAATGAAGTTTAAAAAAAATATAATTTCCACGAAAACGGTTGTGGTACATGAATCCACGTAAATATGAAGGGGAAAGATCCCCGGCGCTTCTTGTGCCAAACTGTCTTTTCAGTTTATGCTTTCTGAGCATTCACGTTTTCCACATTCTGTGTGTGGACATCCGTGTCATCTGGATCAAAAAAAAATAATTGTTGTCTCTTTTTCTTCCTGGCATATCGGTAGCTTGGCAGTAATAAGAATAAGTATTTAAATGTACTAGTATTGTGCTATATAACTTTATAGCCTCTATATGGAAGCAAAATATTAACAGACTCCAATGCAAGAATAGTTGTTTACATAGCCCTTCCAACGGAAAAACTGGATTTTTTCTTAGCCGACGCTCAAGTGGTAGATTACCTTACTTTACCCTTTACAGTACTTTACTTTTCCTAATTTAGGCGTGCTAGAAGGCTGGCACATAATTCACATATGGGGGGGGGGGTGGATTATTGCATCAGACCTGTTAACTCTTACGATTTTGGCATATAATGTAGGCTACTATTTTTAGATGTTTTTTATGATTTTTATAACATGCTAATCAGTGTCATTAGTCCTCTCCATTTTCCTGTATGCCTGCGAATCCTGGACATTAACAGCCGATCTTGAAAGGAAAATAAAGGTGATCGAGATGAGATGCTTCAGAAGCATTTTTGGCATCTGCTATAGGGACCATATCTCTAATGAAACAGTGAAAGAAAGAGTTTGTAGGCAATTGGGGAGTACGATGACCTACTGGTGACTGTGAAAAAATGCAAACTACAATGGTTCGGCCAAGTAACATGGAAACAAGGGCTTGCCAAAGAAATATTGCAGGGGACCACAAGAGGAGGAGAAGAAGAGGAAGACAAAGAAAAAGATGGGAGGATAACATCAAAGAGTGGACAGGACTAACGCTTGGCGATGCAGAGGGTAGTGCTGAAGACAGAGAGGAATGGAGGATGGTTCACATGTCATCTGTGACGCCCCAACGGTCCAAGGACCAAGAGACATGAGGATGAGGAGGATGGTTGTACGCCGAGACCCGCCAAAACTATGATTTTCAGAGACTCTGTGAAAAAATATTATGATTATGGTAATTTTTTTCGATAAAATAAAATACATTTTTGGTTGTTGAAGTTTTAGCACTTTCTAATAAGGATCTGGCAGTGAATGGAACAAAAAAAACGATTGGTTGTAATGTTTTTTAAAGTTTAGACAATAATATTTTATATTATGTTATGTACGCACTGACAGGGGAGGTGGGGGTTGTTGATTAAGGAGATTTTGCACATGAGACGCTTAGGGCTAATGGTATTTGGGGATGCCACGACGTCTTATTTTGGTGTTTACATGTGTGAGTCACTTCCATTTGTTTATTTTTAGATAACTAATATTTTTATGTATTAGTATTAATTCGCCCGAGGAATGTTTAATATTATATTGTATTTGTTTCTTTTGGGTTTTTATTTTCATAAGAAATGAAAAAAAGAAATATAATTTTTAAATATAGACATAAATTTTTATGTTCTTTTTTGACAAAATGGTGAGAAATTTTTTTTTTTTGTTGGGTACTTTATAATGATGCGGATATAGAAAGGAGTGCTTAAATATTACGTCTGTTGCTATTCTTGATTGCTTAACCGGGTGCCCGGTAAGTTCAAAATTGGTTGTTTTTTTTTGCATCGTCAGCAGTTTTAGTTAGATAAATATTGGGTAAATTTATGCAGATGGAGCCTGAATTTACCGCCCATTTTTGGAATCGTCTGGAAAGTCAGGGCGAAAGGAGTGTGATAGATTGGCTCATGAGTACCGGTCTCATTGCAAATAGATACGAATGTCCCCATTGTAAGAAGGGTATGAAATTGTGTGCATGGGCAAATGCTTCAGATGGGTTTGCATGGCAATGTGGTGACAAAAGTCATGGCAATATTGTGCGTAGTTTAAGGAAGGGGTCGTGTTTTAGTGGCAGTAGATTGACGTGTGAGTAAAAAAATTATTGAAATTTCGTTGATTTTTTAAAAAATTTTGCTCGGGATAGATATTGAGTTAAGGTTAGGGTTAGGGTTTTTAATAACAAGTGTTTTGCACTACTTTTTTAGCTGCCATCTTGGTTGACCCTTCACGTGACTTCACGTGTTGTGTCAACCAAGATGGCGTCCATTGAGAAAATAGTGGCATCCACAATGACCATTTACCAATGCTTGGATAGGGGGATAGGTGGGTGTGTCAAAGGCAATAAAAATTCGAATGCCATAAAAATTTCACCTCAACCTATCGTATTGATGGTAATATTGTTGCTTTGGTCATATTGTTGCTTTGTGCATCACAATGAACTACCTAGATGCGTCAACAGTTATATTTAGTCTAGTTGCCCTCGCAATAACTTCACTCGACCATCCCCTTTTTCTGCTACCAGGAGTGTGATGTAGTTTTGTTACATAATTATTTTGTTCGTCAGACCCGCAGCAATTGTGAAAACGGAGAAAACTAGAGAAGGTTTTTAAAATAAAATACATTATCCAACTGTTCTGCACTGGGAAGTTGGATTTGGACATATTTTTTAATATCTAGTTAGTCGGATTTGAAATATTGAAATATATTTTTAGAACCCACAAAACAGCTCTATCCCTTAAACAATATATCCCCTCAATGACTTGCTGTAGTTATTGAGTGTCAAAACGATTGCAAAAAAACATTTTGAAATCAAAGCCTGTAAGTTTTTTAAAGAAGCACTGAGTAAAAAGTACATCCTTGACATCTTTTTGTCAAATATTAAATTCAAAATCACTTTGCAAAAATCAAGTAGCTTGTGTAGAAGCTATGTTTTAATAAAATAAAAGAGCAAATTTCTGAGTGCAGCTTTTAAGATGATTTGTGCCATAGGAATAATTATTTTAGTGTCATACCAGATATTTTCATTAATATCTTTATTATTTAATTTTCTTTTATTCATATGAGATATAAAATGTGGCAGAGATATAGCAACAGCTATGATTTTAGAAATGTCTGCAATGACTATGAAGAAATTAGCCATTAGGATGCCGAGATTGCCATTCAGTATTGCTACTGATGGTAGTAAAGACTCAGACAAAAAGCAGTACTCTCCAGAGGTCACCATTGAAGGATAGGGTGGCCTTGTAAATTCTCATCTCCTAGCTATGCCGGTGTACAAAGCATCCTCGGCCACAGGACAGAATATATATTTAAGATCATGGCCGATGAATTGAATTCACAGGGCATTTCATGGGTAAACTGCATTGCATTTGGCTGTGACAATGCCAATTTGATGACTGGCCAATACAATGGAGTATACAGTTTTATTAAAGGAGAGCAAGAAATTTATCTGGCATGACGCCTCCATCTGGTGCATCTTGCAGCTAAAAAGTGGGGCTTTCTGTCTACCCCCAGTTGAGGAGGTCCTGGTTGACGTTTGTTACTTCTTCAAGAAAAGTTTGAAGAGACAGTGTGAATTGAAAAACCTGCAAGTCCGGTATGGTGCAGAACAGATGAAAAATATCAAGCATGCATGCACCAGATGGCTTAGTATTGCAAGATGCCTAAAAAGATTGTTTGAAAACTGGCACCACCTTATGCACTTTTTTTATGAAGACAAATACCGTTAAACAAATTCCAAACCAAATAAGAAACCACATGATGGGCAGACAACTGCTGTGTTGGAAGGACATTGCACAACTTACTCTGTGAAGCAGGTTGATGCCATTTATGACTTTTTGCGGTCACCAACAAATCAAATTAACTGCTATTTCTTGTCTTACACACTGAAAGTTTATGATCAGGTGAGATGAATTTTTATATTTCATGAGTCTTGAATGCTGCATAATTTTACTCACATTTCATTGGACCAGCAATATTTTCTTACGATTCATTTTATTTTGTGCAAAGTTGTCTGTAGTGGACATTAGTAATTTTGTATTATTTACCTTACCATACTGTTGTACTTAATAGTATTTTAATGACACATGGTTATTTTTACAGGTACTTGTCCAACTGCAGGCAGAAGAAGCCATGATCATCATGCTGAAGGAGATCCCTGCAGCCTAATTGGTGACTTGTACAGCAGATTTCTCTTGCCAACAGCAGTTAATGGTATTGACCAGATGAGCTTGTGTAGATTGGTTATGTTAATGTATGCATTTATGTTGTAGTTAGTTGGACAAATTTAATACATTTCTTTTGTTTTAAATTATCATCTAAATGGTTTATCATAATAACTTCAGTACTAGTTTATAATTTTTTTTGTCTTTCAGTTCCAATACAAGCTAAGAAGCAGTCAGAAAGATGATGCTGACCTGATTGTTGGATCTCAGGCAAAGACCATGCTGCAAAACAAAGAAAAGTACAGCCCCAGAGACAAGGGTGTTGTGGAGTTTTTTGCTTCTGTTGGAAAATATTTTGAGATGGTGCTTGACTACCTTCTAAAAAAAACTTCCCTATCAGATCCTGCACTTCAGAATGCTTCTGTATTTGATCCAAAAAGGAGGTTAAACAACACCAGCTAGAATACTTCCTTACCAGATTCCCCATTCTGATCCCCAGAGGGACTGATGTTGACACCATCTATGAAGAGTTTGATAGGCATCAGCAGAGGAACATTGAGGATTGCATTGAGGATGGGGTAAGAGTTGACAGGATTTGGCAAACAATTTGCCAAAAGCACCCATCCCTTAAGAATCTTGCCCATGTAGTGAAAGGGATCCTCACCATACCTCACTCCAGTGCTGCGTGCAAGAGAATATTCTCTATGTTCCTGAAAGCATGCGCAGACCAGGGAAAAAAATAATGGCCGAAAAACAACAGAGGCCTTGCTAGTCCTCAAGAGAAAATCAGGAAGCTGCTTGGACTTGGATGAAACTTTCAGTGCAAAAGAACTCCAGCAGCTTAAAAGTTCAGCATGCGTCATCAATGCACAAGGTATTTAAATATTTATAAAATGTATACTCAGAGAATGTGCCCATTTTATTGCTACAAGTGTACTAATTTGTTCAGTATTGTACTATTCTGAGACAATATTGTACTATTTTGGGAGGGAATTGTACTATTTTTGGAGTTCCTGGGGAAACAAGTCTGGTGTAGGAGTACAATATAAGCTTTAATTAAATGATAATATAATTCTTTACTTTCTTTTCTTGGGTGGGGTGGGGGGGGGGTTAAGATTGTATAAAGCTAAAGCATCTAGACCTAGATGAGCCACACAGTGGGATCTGACTATGATAAAAACATCATGTTTGTGGCTCTTTAGGGTTAACAACACATGGTCAAGGGCTTACCAATAAGCATTACATTAAATTTACAACTGTAGGATGTTATAAACTATAATTATCATAAGTCAGATATTTTAAAAATAATACAATTTTGTTAACATTCACAATTTTTAGTTTTATAGTTAATGAAAAGTCACAATATTTATTTTTAATCTCAAATGTATTAAAATAAATAGCCAGTGTAAAAATGTATGAGTGTGTTTGTATGACAAATTCAGAATTAATTTGTCATACAGATTAGAGAACACATTCTTCAATGAGTGACACTCAAAGTGAAGGAGTTTACCATCAGGGTCCCATTTGGATAGCTCTGCTCAGGACCATAAAAGTTACCCATGATGTTTTACCATTGCAGCTTTTTTGCTACATTTCAACACTATAAGATAAGATAAGGTAAGATAAGATTCTTTTCTTTATCCAAATAATGTGTTTTGATTACATTGTATCTATTCATTTTTAGCACATATCCAGCAAATATTCTTTCTAAGACAAAATTTTTAAACCAGAGCATATACAGATTAGAGAACACATTCTTCAATGAGTGACACTCAAAGTGAAGGAGTTTACCATCAGGGTCCCATTTGGATAGCTCTGCTCAGGACCATAAAAGTTACCCATGATGTTTTACCATTGCAGCTTTTTTGCTACATTTCAACACTATAAGATAAGATAAGGTAAGATAAGATTCTTTTCTTTATCCAAATAATGTGTTTTGATTACATTGTATCTATTCATTTTTAGCACATATCCAGCAAATATTCTTTCTAAGACAAAATTTTTAAACCAGAGCAATTTAAACACATCTGATGTGTGTCTCAAGTGCAATAATCAGGCATCATATACCACAAAACTTCACTCCCTTAGTGACAATATTAACTTTAATTAAGAGCAATTGTTTGATTTTGTTAAAGCCAGAGGAGCACTCTGTTACATTCTAACAGACTGTTGAACTAAGAAGTGCATAACTTTCAGTGTAAACTTTGAGGGAAAGAATTCACCCTGATTGAGCTCATCTTAAGTATCTGTCATGTCATGTTTAAAACAGAATGTTTACTTAATAAACTTGAATAATAAGTTTCTACTAGAGGTGTGATTAGAATATTAAATATAGATTGGAAGTATAGATAGAATATTAAATTTAGACAAGAAATATGGTTAAAATATTAAGTTTAGAATAGAAGTGTAAATTATGTTTAAAATTGTATTCCTCCAGATGAGTCTCCTCTCAAATTTGGTTGGTTGAATGTATTAATGAAAGCCATGGAGATGACCAAACTGGACTTTAAAAATTTCACATGAAGATGTCAGAATTAAACATTGAAAACTTCACATGCAGATGACCAAGATGGACATTGTAAACTTCACATGAAGATGTGAGAACTGGACTTTGAAAATATCACATGCAGATGACCAAGCTAGAAATTGAAAACTTCATCTGAAGATGTCAAAACTGGACTTAAAACTTTACCATGACAAGGATGACCAATTGAAGTAGGTTTTTTAAAAATTGTGCCTTCAATCAAAAAAAAAAAAATTAACAATAAAACTATAACTATAATACTAAGTTTAACATCATTCTAAAGATTAATTCATATGAACATTACGATTATTGGTATTATTAAATACATGAAGACATTACCTACAGAAATACAGAGGATAACATCTTACTATTACAGTAAAACTTCAGTTTTGCGAATTTTAAATTGCCATTGAAATAAGTGCTTTATTTGGGGGGGGGGAGGGGTCTTAAAAAAGAGGTAGGACATTTTCAAAAAGCGACACTTGGAAAATTAAGTAAACAAGTAAAAAAAATACACATACCATTAAGTATAGGCACCATCTTACATTCAGAATTATAGATTAAACTCTGTCTCACAACCAATATAAACTCATATTGTCTCTAAACTCTGTCTCACAACCAATATAAACTCATATTGTCTCACAACCAATACAGTCATTATCTTCCTATTCCTCATTAATTCCAATGCTGGTTTGGTAGTTGTTTAAAACGTGTGTAAGTGCTGAGTACATGCTTAGAGTTATAACTATTTATGTATAAGATAAGCGCATTAATATTGTTGTAATTATTTTTATTCAATCATTGAATAGTTTTTTTTATTGAAAGAAAGCTGTTATATCTGTTTGTTTGCATGATCCCCCCACCCGTGCATGTTCTTTTAGCATGTCGCTTTGAACACCAGACATAGTGTCAGCAAGGTCTGAAAGGCCCCTGCTCAGGCATTAACTGGCCATCTCCTTGGAGTATTTCAAAAGACAAATTAACGGGGCAAGAGTTATTTCTCCTTCACTACTTCCTAACTGCTTTAGTGCATCGTCTGCTGTTAAAAGTCGTCAACGAAACTGTTTTCTCCAAGCGTATTCTTCAAATCTAGCTTTGCTTTGGAATCTGACCTTTTCAGGTGCTAGGTCGTAAAATTGAATTATTTGAAGGTCGCAAGTCGCGTTTTAGAGGGAGTCGTTTAAGAGAGGTCGTTTATATATTACAAAGCATCGGTGAATTTTTTTTCGATCGTATGTTGGAAGAAGTCGTTAAGAGAGGGTTGCAAAAAGGAGGTTTTACTGTATTGGAAAGACTTTACCATCACATAGACAGCCCTAAAAAATATGCTGGATGCTTTTCTTTGATCTCATCAGCAATTAACACTATCCAATATGTACCAGGGTACCACAAGGTTGCGTTCTCTCCCCTGTCCTGTATACAATATATACCAATAATACCAAGAGACCAAGCAACAACATTCCAATAATTAAATTTGCTGATGATACTATCATTGCTTAATATCTGAAGGGGAAAGCATATACCACAACTTACTAGCTTTATCAGTTGGTGCAATGAAAATTTTCTTCAGTTAAGTGTCTCAAAACTGAAAGAAATGGTTGTCGATTTCCAAAGGGGAATCACCCAATTACAGATCTCACAATAAATAATCACAGTATTGAGGAAGTAAAGACATTAAAGTATCTAGGTATCACCATTAATAATAAGCTGACAGGGCATGACTTGGACCCTAACAAAAACAGCAGAAAACCTATTAAACACATGGGAGAGAAAATTTCTCCGGGAAATATATGACAAAGGATGAATATGGGCGGAGAATACATACCAACCAGAAATTGTACAGTCTATATCAGGATCCCACGCTAGAAGCAGAAATAAAAAAGGGCAGGCTACGCTGGGCAGGATACTTAAGAGAATGCCAAATGACAGAAGAAGGAAGCGGGTACATCACCAAACCCCAGAGGAAAACGGCTCAAAGGCAGACCTAGGCTTAGATCGGTGGATGATGTGGAAAAAGATCTACAGCAGCTGGGAATCCAAACATGGAAAGAAAAGCATTAGTTTTGTCTGAGTGGAAAGAAGTAGTGAGGCAGGCCAAAGCCCTACATGGGCCACAGCGCCACAAGGATGGATGGATGACATGGCATGAACACAGCCAAATTTTGCATTAAAAAATCAACCAAAGACTTATCTATCTTTTAAAAAATGTACTATTTCGGTGTAAACAAACAAGTTATTAACTTATTATACAATGCAACAATTGGAAGCCTTCTAAACTTCCTTCCCATTACACTGTAGGTCTATCAGCTCCATCTACAAATTTGCAGGTGCAGTTTCCACATCTATGACAAATGGGTTAGAAACAGCTTGAAATGACTTTTCTGTGCTTCAAAGTCACTAAAGTGCCGTGCGAAAACCGGGCAAAGTAAGTTTTTAAGCAAAGTGTGCATTGGGAAACACCATAGTTTGACTTGGTTCAACATTGCTTGGCAACAAGAAAAGTGAGACAAGTTGCATGTGTGTCTCCCATGCCTTCACTGCATCACGCACATCAGTGATCAAGTGGTCCCGTAATGCCTTCACTGTATCATGCATATCAGTGATCAAGTGGTCACGTCCCTGGAGCTGCAGGTTCAAGTTGCTGAGATGAGTGGTTATGTCATGCAGAAACGCCAACTCACATTTCCACTTTTTATTTTTAACCTGAAAAACTGTGGAGTCTTTCCCAATGCTGCCCATGAATTGAGAGATTTCATCAATCAGCTGGAAAAATCTACTAAGAACTTTTATCAATTTTAGCCCCCGCACCTCTGTATGATAAGGCAGGTCGCTAAACTCTTGAGTCTATTTCCAGTAAAGAAATATTGAAATTACCTGTGATTTAAACTTCAGGCTCTGATAAAGTTGACGGTTTGTGTAACAGTGCTCATTACACCTTTCATGTTGAGGACTTTACCACACAGCGAGCCATAGTGTATGATGCTATCAATCTACCAGTAAATTTATCCTGCATTTTTAACCACATCCTTCCAACTAACTAGTCCACTTTTTTCGCTGCACATTGCCAGTGCTCCCTCCATCTGTTGTAAGACCAACAAGTTTGTCCCAAGACAAGTTCATGTCGATTAAACTTTGACTATACATTGTCAAACATTTCTTTTCCTGTCATTTCTCATGCATTCCATGTCCAATGTCTTCTGTTATAAGTCCAACAAGTTTGTCTCAAGGCAGGTTTATGCCTGTTAAACTTTGACATTTGTTGTTAAACATTTCTTTTCCTGTCATTTCTCATGCATTCCATGTCCAATATTTCTTCTGTAACATTGAAACTGGCGTCCACTCCATGCATGAAGATAGCGAGCTGTGCAGTGTCAGTCATGTTATTACTTCCATTGACATTAAGTGAGAATGCAACAAAGTCTTTGTCTTTCTCGATCAGCTGTGGCCATCGCATCAGTGGCCATCTCACAAGCCCGATTGCAAACAGTATTTCTGCTAAGGCTTACATTTGCAAAATATGCTTTTTGTCTGAACACAAGACGTCACACACTTTCATCATGCAGCACTTCATAAGCTCTCCTTCTGTAAATGGTTGGCCTGATTTTGCAAGCTCCTTCGCCACAATAAAACTTGCTTTCACAGCAGCTTCAGTATGTGATTTTTTCCTCTTCAATTCTTCTACCTTCTGTTGCTTCTACTCTGCATTCAGGCTTTTTAACTCTTTCGATGCGGAACAAAGCACACCGCATTCATCCGCCGTTCTCAAAAGCATGGACCAATGGGCTGTGCGTTGTTTCAATTTCATGTTTGTTTCTTTGCTATTTCTCGGTTAAACTTTTTAAGAGCTATTTTTAAATAAGACTTTTACAAAGAAGAGTGGTACTTCATTTTTAATAAGCGAAACCAAGGTTTATTTGTTGTCATTTGGAACACTGTTTTAATGATTTTCTTCGCTTTTTTTTTCTACTGTTGCTATGGCTACTCTAGGCCCTAGTAGGTGAGTAAGTTTCCTAGACGACTAACAGCTCAAAAAGCTTTTGAATTGTTTTATACTATTTCTTTTGATAGCGAAGATGATTTACATTTAGATCCATCACAAGATTCCGATAGTAGTAGTTTTAGAGGATTTTAGTTATAGAAATGAAGATGAGGTATATGTACATCATAGGGTTTGGGGAAAAAATGGTTATTTTCTGTAATTTTTTAAATTTAAACTGAAAAAATAGCTTACAAACATATAGTCCTTTCATTTATTTTTCATTTGATACCAAGTTTAGTCTTATAAACCAAAGTATAATATTTTAAATATTTTTAATAAACCCAACCTCTCACTCTTTTCCGCTATTTGAAAAAAATGTACATTTTTTAAATACAAATATGCAGCAGCGAAAGAGTTAACTTGTCTTGATGTTAAGTCTCTTGGGGCCGTATCAGATTATATTCCTTGATCACAGCCACAAAGTAGGTACAGATTGATGCCACGTTAGCCACAGCAGAAAGGGTTCTACCTTACTTTCATTTCTTATGCGCCTATCCAAAATGACCAACTGAATGTTGCTAGGCTACTGTAACAACGAACATCCACTCACTACACAACTTTTATGGTTGCTTATTTTGGTAGATTATTAGGGAATATGATTTGCACTTTATATCGCAGGGCCATTAAAAAATATTTGAGCCTAAAATTCTCTCTCATGCCTGATATAATTGTACGCCGGTCAAGACCTCTCAGGCCTGATATAATTGTACGCTGGGCCTGATTCGGCCACTGGCCTTAAGTTTGACACGTATGATATAGGAGTACCTTTTTTCTTCAAATTTTCTAATGCTTCTTTTGTTATGTTTTTTTTCAGATGCGTTATAATGTTTTTTTTTCAGATGCATAACTTTGATGTAGACATTGCAGTCTTTGTTACATGTAACAATAACCAACACATATTTTTATCTTCAATGAGTCTTGCAGCCAAAGTGAAGTAAAGGAAGTACATTAAACAGTTGAAGTAAATGAATAAAAATACTATTGTAAAAAGACAGTAAATAATATTATTTTAATATTTTGTTTTTTCACTTCTAGGTTATTGCATTCTACACAAGTGACTTGACGTTGAAATCCAAGATGTTTCAGTAAATCTATACGATAGATTCTTGGTTGACAGCTGATTGAGCTTCATTTCTTGGCTGGCAGCTGAATATACACCATATCTTGCCTGGCAGCTGAATATACACCATATAGGCTAACACCTAAATGTACACTATACCTTTGCTGACAGCTGAATGTACACCACACCATCTTGGCTGACATCTGAATATACACCACACCATCTTGGATGACACCTGAATGTACACCACATCACCTTGACTCTCATCTGAGTGTACAACACACCATCTTGACTGACACCTGAATGTCTCAACCCCAAGTAAACAAATTTACGAAATTATTAATAAAATAAATTTCTACTAACACACAACTAAAATTTTTAGACTTTTCAATCAACCTGTTCATTGTTTCAATCACTCAAACTTTAACCTTAATGGTTTTAAACCTATACTACTTTTCATTTGTAATTCAAATAAATGTCACCTTGTTGCTGTATGAATGTGCTGCTGCACAAAAACTAATAATACAGACTTTAATTACCTTAACCTGTCTTGGCATGAAGACTGAATGATAAAATGTATTACCTTGACCAGTTGGTTCAAATAGACTTATGAGCTGAATGATTTACCCTAATGCTCAGTTCAGACCATCAAATTCTCATCAAATTTTTGTACATACATTTGATGCAATTTTTGTATGAAGCCTTGTCATAACTTTAATTTAAAATAACTATTTGATCATATTTTGATGGAGTGCACATTTTTTAATATCTGCATGATTATGCACCCTCCATATCACATGAACAAACGCTTAGAAGAATTTCATCAATCTAGGTCACTAGGTAGTGTTTACATTGACTAAGCTAAGTTATCAAAACAACAGCAGCCTCCAAGTAATAATAATGTACTTAATTTAGAAAAAGATGTAATAGAAAAATTAAACAATAAATTGGCAAAGGGCATGATGTAATTGAAAGGTATTTATAAATAGGCTTATTACTTGTACAGCATATATACTATAACCCTGTAACTGTAACACTAATGACTACTTCGTGCTTCCAATTGGATAAATGAGAAATTTTACCAGCTCGAGCTCCAGGCAAAGAAAATATTGCTCCGTAACCCTGATTATAAATAACAATTAGAAATTTAATTCTCCTACCCCCACCCCCCTTTTTCGTTTTCAGTGCTATTATAGCCAATGGATGCCCCCTTAATTAAATTAAAGAGTTCAACTTTTTAAATTATTAAACTTACTATAGGCGCAGTATAGGTTTGTTATTATATTGTTGTTCTGTGGCGACCCCTTAGGTCCACTTTTTAATAATTTCCACAGAAAATGTAAAATCTTATTATATTATTGTTTGAGTCATGTTATAGACATTTTTTTTAGGTAGAATGTAGAAAAATGAATAACTTGACTATAGATATAATAAATATTTAAATAAGGACCCTTCAAATGAGATAGAATCATAGTAAAAAGCTTAAATTTCTTAAAAATACTGTTATATTGTACAAGTATAGTAAAACTCTCCTGAACATTCATAAATAAAAGTTCATTAAAAAAAATAATCAATATAATTTTTAAATTGATTTAATGGGAATTTTAGGTGCTATTTGACAAGTAATGAGATACCGTTAAAAAGAGAATTAGCAGTACTCTTCTTCTTGGTCTGATCAACTACCATTGGAAAATAGGCCATTAACTATTTCTTTCCATTACTTCCATTCTCTTGATATCTTCTCCAGCTCTTGACAATCTTTATAACCCGGTATATTTTTGTTGACATCCCTTTACCAAGTTTAGGGAAATCATTCCTGATTTATGTATAAAAATATTAATAATGAACAGAACACTCATTTGTAGTACACTGCATTAGATTTTAAAAATTATATTTAGTACAATTATGTATACCTTTATATACTGGTACTCTAATTTAAACTATAAAAGATAATATTTCAGGGAGTGGTAATCTCCTTTTTAAAAAACACCTGATTTAAAATATACAAATACAAGTCCAATCACAAATACAAGTCCAATAACAAATACAAGTCCAATCACAAATACAAGTCCAATAACAAATACAAGTTCAATCACAGATTTCACAAGAACTCAGAAACAAAATTGTATAAATTTTATTAAAAAATAAGCCTTGCTGAATGAAGTTATCAATAAGCACTACCATTAGTTGCAGTATTTGTATATTTGAAAATAGGATGTCACAATCATCTTTGACAATGAAAATCTTGTCGTTTCATTGTCTCTCAAGTTAGGGGATTGTAAATGTGTCTCTAGTGTTTAATAATTTCTGTAAAAAAAAAACATTTTATTTATTACTCCTAAAAATATATAAAATACATATATTATAAAGTTATGATCACACTCATTTTAAAGTATAAACATTTATTTCTCCCAGTTATTAAATGTAATGTTTATAACACAAATCACTAGAGACGCATCACTAGACAAAGGACTAGCAAACTAATCACTAGCAAAACTTCACTAGGCAAAGGACTAACAAACAAATCACTAGCAACACATAACTAGACAAGTGACTAACAAACTAATCACTAATTACTCAAGACTAGTCAATTGACTATTTATCAAAAATCTAGTGACACCACTGTAAAAGATACCAACAAACAAATACTAGACAAGTGACTAACAAACTAATCACTAATTACTCAAGACTAGTCAATTGACTATTTATCAAAAATCTAGTGACACCACTGTAAAAGATACCAACAAACAAATACTAGACAAGTGACTAAGACTGGAAAGCTTAACAATAAATTCATATTTATTACAACTCGAATAAAGAATGTTCTAAGAACTATAACAATAGTTTTTAGTGAATACACAAGAGATGGCTTTGACTGAATGAATGATTTAACAAAAGTGCATCAGTCGAAAATTTGATTTTTTTTTGTTGATTATGATAGGAATCATGAAGATTTTTACCTATAGCAAGTAATTAGGTGTGGTGAATTTAAAAAATAAAAGTATAGGTTGGGGGAGGGATGTCCCATTAACGCCTTTAAATACTTATACTTATAAAAATATTCTATCTTCAAAAAGTTTGTTATTTATGACTATTTAAAACAATTTTCAAAGAGCAAATAAAAAAGTCTCGCTAAATCATGAAATTTTGTCCCATTAACGCCTTTAAATACTTATACTTATAAAAATATTCTATCTTCAAAAAGTTTGTTATTTATGACTATTTAAAACAATTTTCAAAGAGCAAATAAAAAAGTCTCGCTAAATCATGAAATTATATTACAACCAAAAACAGTTTTTAGTAATTAAAAGTTTATGTTCACAATGTGCTTCACCAAGATAATCCATAAGGGAAAAAGAAATCCAATTGTTTGGGGATAAAGAACCAAGTGGAGCATGACATAATAAGTATAACTCTAGAATTATCAATTTTATCGTTATCGGAATGTTGAAATGAAACATGATAAATTTGAACTTTCTATGAGGGCTCTATTGAATGATACCCTGCAAGGCAAGGTTGAGAACGCAATATGTTCCCAAATCAAAGGCTAGTAATTGTTATTAATGCTAACAATTATAAAGTAACTGACCTTACTAGTTACGTATAACTAACTTGAAATTTTAAAAATAATTTAACAATAAAGGATATAAATATCTGTTACCAGTACAAAAATATCATATCAGTTTATAAATGTAAAAAATAAAAGCTATTTTTAATATTTTCTTGATAAATTATTTACAAAAAAATAAAACATGCTTTAAAATCAAATTTACAACAAAAATTAAAAAAATATTGAAGTTATAATAATATTGTACAGGATATCCCAGAAGAATTCTATTTATAAGTATAAAGTCATATACTTCTATTAAAATGTATATTAAAAAGTATTTTAAACAATTAAAAAATGTAAAATTATTTACAGAAAAGTGACACTTGCACAAATAAAATTAAATTTAGCATAAAAGAGTTGTTAATTTACTGAATACTGGTAACATGAGTGTCTCTCAATTTTGCAAAAAAATACGGTCAAAGGGAAGCAACCATTAAAATAAACAGATTTTTAAAGACGACAGCGATAGCTTCCCATTAATTTTTAAGTTTATTTATACGATTCAAGAAAGTTAACTCTTGTCACCTTGGTGAAAGATCGTATTAACTTGGTTACTGTTCCTAATTCTTTATGAAAAGTATGGGAACTAACTGTTGTTACCTTGATGGACAAAATAATTTGTTCAGTTGTCTCTAATTAAGTACTCTTTTATACCAAAAGTTTATTAAAAATAAATAAAATCAACATAATTAGCAAAAAGAATTCTTTTGTTCTGGTTGTGTTTCTTGCTGCATCCAAGTACTGGCATCTTTGCAACTTTTGGGGGTATGATGTTGCTATTCTAACAGCGGTACCTAGCTGATGCTGTGGTTTTAATTATAGATAAAGAATAATAAGGATTACTTTGTCAGTAATTTTCAAAATACAAAACAAACATTACTTTGTTCTGTGCTATGTTATTATATGAATGTGCGAGGACGGGGGTACTGTTTGAAGTCAAATTATTAATTATGTATTATAGGCTTATAGGGATAGGTGTAAGTTAATTAGGATTAATTAAATTAAAATCAAGCTATTTAATTTAGTTTTCAACAAAATTTTATGTAAAAATATTTCTATTCCTTATCCTTGCCACAGCAATTGGGTGTTTTCAACTGGATGTAAAACACCAGGAGACAGACGTGTGATTGCTATCTTGAGTCTCCTTTTAATAACCTTTCTTAATTCACAAGGTACTTGGAATGAACATCTCGGTATGGTGGGTGCAATTGTATAAAGTTAATAAGTTTAAAATATAAAGCATGTGAAAGTGACACATTTTTTTTTTTGGAGGGTGTGGGGAGGGGGGGGGTAATATTTTTGTCTACAGTCCCAAGCATAATTTAATAGAAGGAAAAAAAAAGTCTAAACTGGCTTATGAACATTTTTGTTTGATTGTTCTTTGTTCATTATTTGAGTCTGTGTAGTCAGTAAAATTAATTTTGAAAATAAATAAATATTCTGAATCCATTTGGGTACCAGTACTAACATTACTAACAATAATAACATTACATGTATTCAACGTAACAAACCAACATCTTGCTCCATTTCACTGTTCCAACTATAGGGTGAGTCTGTTCTCTGCCATTGGTTTTGCAAGTTGTAGGGGAATAAAATAATAGGCTGTTCTGAAATTGTGGCTACTTCCAATGAAGTTCCTTGTTAGAGAAATCACAATCTCTGAGGATATTCCAATATTTCTCTTTGCTGGCAGGGCATTTACATTTTATTTGAAGAGATATGGGCAGTTCTTTATTTTTATTTCATATTTTTCGGGCTTGCATGGCATATATTGAATAAATCTGCACTGACCTCTGCAACCAACCAGTTGCCCACCTACTGTGATGTTCTCTCCAGGAACATAATACCTCGCCAAATTACTCAGGAATGCTTCTCATACATCTCTTATGGGATCAAAGAAAGGATTGATCAACCATCCTTGTTGTCAAAGCAAATATGAATCAGAAGTTTGCTGAATCTCTTCATTGAAAATGCTGCCCTAAAAAGAGGATTTCCATCAACATGGCTAAATAAAAATTCCACTGAAATGCTGTTCAGATAAAGAGCGCCAGTGTGTAGTAGGCTTTTATTTAGATCTCATCATGTATTTGCCATTTGTCTCATTTCAATTTCTCACCTTCCCTGTTGGTTCCGTCAACTATTGTTTGCGTCATTTTATCATTAATACCGTATTCAGAAAAATTGCTTCAGTGGGAGATAATACGCGATCTATGAAGGTTTCAAGTCAATTAAATCATGCCACATATTAAAAAAGAAAAATAACATAAAGAGAGCCATTTACTGTGATATAAGACTATGGGGGTAACTCATCCAGTTGCCAGCAGGGTT
>CAXITT010000311.1:3322-19198 GCA_964033795.1 Lymnaea stagnalis | reverse complement strand
GATACCTCATTTGGTCTCACAAACCCAACCTCTCACTTCTTGTACCCGGGTACGAATAGCCACTTCGATTGTCTATATTGAAGTAGATCTTATAGAATGCCTGGATTTCACACTTTGCCTGTAACATGTGTAATTGGAGGGCTTGGTGGAATAAGGTGCCTACATTTTTTAGGTAGCTTGGATTTCACCAAGTCCTTAAGTTACCAAACAAGTCACCATTATTTTTAACATATTTCTTTTGTAAAGATACCTCACTGTATATCACCAGGAGTATTCATGTTTTCATCTCTTTGGAGATAGTCTCGCGGGGATAATTTTTGTTTTTCTCCCCCTAAAATAAAGAGCATTCATGTTTTCATTTTCTTTTTTTTTACATTAAATAAATATTTAAACACTTCTAACATTTTTGTTTCCAATATTTATTTCTTTTTCATACATACTTCAAATATTTTTCTTTTATTTTAAACATTAAAAAAATATCTTCTTTTTCTCTCACATACAATTAGTTAAGCACCATCTGTTTATTTTTGCAATGTAAAAGCAATGTCAGATATTGACTTTTCTTCATACTCTTTGCATTGAATTGCTTGGCGCCAACTTCTTCCCTCAGTTTTTTTCTTCAATCCTTCATCGCCATCTGAAATAAAAGATTTATTTATCAACCAAAAGATAAATCATTAATTGCTACCATACTTAAAGCTAAAAGAACAAATTGGTTTAAATCTATGATAGGCATTTTCAATTATGATACGAGCATATGTTTTTGTTATGTTGTTAAATACAGCGAAATTAAAATAAATATTGTGATTGAACTCTAGTAACATGAGCTCAATCAAAAATATTTATTTTAATTTCGATGTGATTAATCATATGCTTGAATTTATTTGTATCATATTATAATTGAAAATGCCTATCATAGATTTAAACCAATTCGTTCTTTTAGCTGAAGGAAATTTAAAAGCTCATGATTTCTTTTATTTACATAGTTTCTTTTTCTCTCATACTCTTTACATACATTTATTTATTCAAAATCTTTTTCTCTCACATACAATTAGTTAAGCACATTTATTGAAGCAATGTACATATCTTTACCTTGAATTACTCAGCGCCAACGTCTTCCCTCTTAGTTTTTGTCTTCAATCCTTGAGCGCCATCTGAAAATAAAAGAAATATTTATCAACTTAGATTTATTATCGGTAAAATAGCCCATCTTTCCCAAAAGATAAACCATTAATTGCTACCATACTTAAAGCTAGGCATTTGTTAGGCATTTTCAATTATGATACAAATAAATTCAAGCATATGTTTAATCACATTTATCGTTAATCTCTTATTTTTGTTTTGTTAAATACAGCGAAATTAAATTATTTAAATTTCGCTGCATTACAAAACAAGAGATTTACGATAAATATGATTAAACATATGCTTGAAATTATTTGTATCATATTATAATTGAAAATGCCTATCATAGATTTAAACCAATTCGTTCTTTTAGGTGAAGTAAATTTAAAAGCTCGTGATTTGCCAATTTAAATCAAGTTCTCATTTAATTATTCTAAATTATATAACTAAATATAGAATAATTAAATGAGAACTTCATTTAAATTTGCAAATCACGAGCTGATAATATCCCTCACCAATGACAGTTTATGAGTTCAACTGAACTTCAGTTCCTTGGTCACCGGCTTGTAATATGCTAAACTCATTTCTAATACTACTTTCAAAGTCTGATACATATCTACAATCACAGGATCACCAATGACTCCTTTGCATAAAAAATGATGGTAATTCAATCATATAATTTTATCAGTCATGCACAGCTTTTTACTCTCGTAAAATAACCAAAGATAGAATATAAATACATTTGGATTACTTCATTAACATGAGCAGTGGTAATATCAGGTCAACTTTTCTCTCCCATGAGTTTAATAGGTTTACTGTCTGTTTTGTTAGGTTCCAAGTTTCACTTGCTTATATCTTTTTACTTTTCTGACTACTGAAGTATGCCGTATTTCCTGCCGATATTCTTTCTTTTATTCATTTCTTTCATTTCATAAATATCCTAGGTATTTGAATTGATTTTATGCTCGAAGCATTATCGCGACGGTGAACTTGGATGCTTTATTTGAGTTAATTTTTAAACTAGAAATTCGATATCTAATTCATTTTATAAAGTCTTCTAATTCAATTAAGGCTTTTGATATATCTTTCCTACTTTTCCCTTACAGTGCTGACAAAGTCATCAGCATATGCAAGATACTGAAGGGGTTCATTGTAGAGAGCGGGTCTTGGGTTTCGATTGACTCTTTCCCAGGGGTTACCTAACACTACCAGAAAACACACATAATCTACAGTTATGAAGTAACAACAACAATAATTTTGTGATATGGAGGTCACCACAACATGAGGAACGGTATTGAAGAGTTGTAGCATTAGGAAAGTTCAGAACCACTTTTATAACTATCCAATTTTAGATTAAATAGCATGTATGACAGTGAGCCTCCTTCCTTAGGCCTAGTCTAATCTGAATTTCCTTGGAATATCCTCCCTGAACCTCTTAAGCAAACGCTTTTTCAGTTATTTTGTGTATCAGTCTTATAAAGATATTTTCTTTTCTGGTTTTGGTTGTCTTCGTTGCTGCATCCATGTACTGGCATCTGTGCAACGGTTGGGGGTATGATGTTGCTATTCTAACAGCTCCTAGCTGATGCCAGGGCAGAGTTCACAGTGGCATTGTCCAGGTGGTTCCATGCTGTTGTTTGAAGCATTTGCTAATGTTTCGGATGTGATTGTCAGTGGTTAGTCTCTGATCTGTCTACCCGGCTTCTGTGGGTTGAGGTACATGCCTGCTGGGATGGCACCAGTCGAGGCACCACTCCCATGATCACTTTATATAAGAATGTCAGGCGGAGTCCCTCTCGCCTGTCTTTAATGGCGGGAGCGTAGGATGTCAAATCTTTTTAAGAGGCCAGTGACGAAGCCAGAAGTTGTGGATTTGTAGTCTCGAGCGATAAAACGCACCCTGGTACATTGAATTCGCTCCATCTTGTCCACGTCTTGCTTAAGGTGTGGGTCCCAGATGATCACACCATATTCTAGTAGTAGATGGACGAGTGAGAGATATGCATTTCGTTTCCTGGAAGTTGAGCCGTGGCGCAGATTTCTTTGGATGAAACCAAGGGTGGAGTTGGCTTTTTAAAAAAATGTTGTTTATATGAGGTGACCATTTTAGGTTATTTGATGCTTGCTGGAGAATTGTCTCGTTTAGTGAGTACATATAGGTTGATGTTTTTTTTTCTTGAGATGGTCATTGTGTAGCATTTGGTTTCATTAAATTTCATGCCCCCATTGTCCGCTCAATTCATAAGGCACTTCAAATCTGTTTGGAGGTGGTTGTGGTCATCGTAGCCGTTTATCTCTCTGTAGACAAGACAGTCATCTGCAAACAGCCTCACTTGAGATGTTTATGTGACAGAGGAAGAGAAGGGGGCCCAGCACTGTGGCTTGTGGAACTCCGGAGTCTACGGTACCTTTCCCTGATTGGACGCCGTCTACCACTACTTACATGGTACGTTGTGTTAGGAATGTTGATAGCCAGGAGTGAAGGTTGCCGTAATGGTGGAACTTATGTAGAAGAAGGCTGTGTGGAACAGTGTCGAAGGCCTTTGGGAAGTCGAGAATAGCCATGTCAACCTGGTTTTGATGCTGTCATATGCCAAAAGAGTTGATGTACTGGGATATTATGTTTGTAACATTTCTCTAATACGCATCCGATCAGTCGTTGATCTGTTTTCTCTGAATCCACATTGGAAGTCACCTAGTGTTTCTTCAGTGAAAGGCTGTAGCCTTTTGGCAACTACTTTTGTCAGTATTTTGTATGTAAAATTTAATAGGGAAATTCCTTTGTAGTTTGTGCAGTGAAGTTTGGAAGCTTTCTTGTATAGTGGGGTTATTAGTGCTGTTTGCCATTCTGTTGGAATTTTCTCTTCTTGACAAATTTTAGTTATAACTTCTGCTGTGATGAGATCTTCTCCAGGGGCTTTGTGGTTTTTCATAGAATTGATTACGTCTGAAGTTTCTTCTAGAGTTGACTAGTTTATTAAAGGGTCTGGTCCTCCATTTGGTGGTTGATAATCTTCATCTTGTCTATTGTCTGCACTTATTATGTCCTCAAAATTTCCATTCTGGCTCTCACACATTTGTGGTCTGGCTTGGTATCCATTCTTTTCATCTTTTATCTTTATGTACATTGCTCTGATGTTTCCCTCCCTTGATAAGTCTTCTTTTTCATTTAGCTTTTTCCCCCTGTCCTCTTTTTCTTCCTACACATTTTTATGGCTTTCCTCTGGCTTTGTTCCTTTCTTCAACAGTCTGTCTGCATTCATGATCAAATCAGCCTACTCTATTGTTTGATTGCTGCAATCCTCCTACTTTTTCTGATTTTCTGATGTTTTCACAGCATTTTTTAAACCCGATCCCACTGTTCATTTATGTTGTTTTCCCTGTTTCCTCCTGTGATGCTTCTACTTGTTACATCATTTTTGGAAAGTTTTTGGTAATCACTTTTCTCTTTGATTTTGGCCATTGTGAATAATGCTTATTCTCTGCTTATATTTAACCCTTACAAGTAGATGGTCAGAGTCTGCATCTGCTCCTTGATAGCTTCTTACATCTAGTATGTCTAGTCTGATCCTTAAAACGATTGATTAAAACGTGGGTAATTCAATCTGGTTTCAATCTGCAAATATTAGCTATGAAGATGCTGTCACAAGAGTTAAAAGAAGTAACGAAAAGTGTCATAAGTTCTGTCAATTTTGTAAAGGCAAGCACTTTAAACATTCGACAGTGCAACGAGTTGATGCGTCGAACAATGCTCTGCTATTTCACACCGAAATGAGATGGTTGTTGAAAGGAACAGTTTTAAGATGTGTTTTTGAGCGTCGAAGCTCTTTTAGTGATAAAAGTGAACTGCAGAAAATAGCTTACTTGGTTGACATCTTCGCCATCTTAAATGATTTAAATTTTTCACTGCAAGGACCAAATGCAACATCCTACAATTTCCCTAAAAAGATGTGATCATTTAAATTTTAATTTCAGCTTTGGCCAAAAAAATTGGTTGAAAATAAAATGTATATGTTGCCCATATTATCTTGTTTCATGATATTGAACCAGACAAAGGAATTACAATGATAAATTCTGTGAAGGAACACTTGCACACGCTTACAGACGAAATTTCATTGTACTTTCCAAATCTACCTCACACCCCATTTGCACTTGCCAGAAGTCCATTCACAGTCAAAGTTGAAGATTTTTCTGAGTCGCTGTAATTTCCACAAAAATTGCTCAGTACAGGATTTTCCTGGATTGACAGCGATACAGCAAGAAATGATTTCTCTACAATGCCAGTTACAAAATTCTGGATCAAGTGTTTGCAGTCAAACCCTTTTCTGTTGCGCTTTCCTCTTTCTTTCCAACAACATATCTTCGTGAAACAAGATTTTCCAGCTTGTTGGTAATCAAGCCTAAAGATAGAAGTAGACTTGTGGAAGATCATCTTCTTTGTGCTCGTGCAAAGACTATTCTGAGCATTTCTGATCAGGTAGGAAAGAAACAATCTAAACCTTGGCACTGATGTTGGCTTTTAGCATACTGTCGCAAAATGTAGCAAAGTAGTTTACTGTTGCTAAATTAAGACTGTTACCCATGCTACACGACAAAATTTCATTTCTTTGTAATCAGAAATTAATATTTCACAATATATTGTTTTTTGTGATTAATGCTTAAATTATGTTCAATTTGTAACAATGAAAATAATTTTATGGTTGGGGGTCGCCACACCATAGGGAACTTTATAAAGGGGTTACGGCATTAGAAAGGTTGAGAACCACTGCTCTAAATAATTATATTTTTTATAATGACTATGAAATTTGATAAATACAGGTAACAATTACTATTGCTCATTTTATATTTACTATTTTTGTTTAAGCTTTCACTAAGGTAGTATAGTCGACCGATTGTTATGCTGGTAAAGGTATTTTTTTCCAAATATTTTGCTGTATTCATGTTGAACATTTCCTATACATTTACTATTTGCTATACCCAGGTGGCCCAACTTATCACGCTCATTCATTTCATAGTAAAATTTCACATACCTTATTGTCCAAAGTTGTCATTTAATGGATTGATTTCTATGAGATGGAAGATTATTAGAACATGTCTTGTTGAGGTGTGATTTCTCTCGACTATTCATCTTGTGATTGCTCTTGAACTTTCATTCCTGTTGAAGAATGATTACAGCTCAAGATAAAGGAATGCTTAATAAATTTAGCATGTTTATTAGTATCAGAGGGGTAGGGAGAGGGGGGGGGAAACATGTTTGCTTTGATATTATTTTATTGATAAAAATAACGGGTTTGAGAGTTGAAAAAAGAAAAAGGGGTGCTTTAAAATGAACCTTATCCCCAGGCGCCAAACATCCTCGCTACGCTTCTTATTAGTATCATTTCGAACTCTTTTTACCCATCAAAATTTAATTCACATTTAACACACTAGCACAGTGGTTCTCAAACTTATTCAAATAAGCTTAAACTTTAAGCTAAGGAGGGCTGTTAGTTTTGACCAATGATTATAATTATTGTTAAGATATTGTACATCCCCCACCACTTACAGCAGTTCTTCACAACCATTTTTGCCCCACTTCCCATCTGAACACCCAAAAATTTTTATAAAATTGGTATAACTTCATTGAAGAGTTTTATCAACTAAGAGGATTTATTAAGAATACAGTACTTATTTAAGTACTTATTTTACAAGACTGTGGTCCAGAAAATCCTTATTTGATGAAATATGACTAAGGACAGATTCATGGCCATACTGAGTTACCAAAAAGTTTCTGATACTGAAAATAAAGGAGACAAGCTGTGCAAAATTGGGAGACTCTTAAGTTCCTTAATCCAAAATAAACAGAACTGTATCAGCATCAGGAAAATGTAGCAATTAATGAACACTTTTGGAAACATAGGACATTATGACATTTAGGCTGCGTTCTCTCCCCTGTACCGTATACAATATATACCAATGTTATTCAAAGCTCAAGCGACACCGTTCCAATCTTAAAATTTGCTGATGATGCCACCATCATTGGCTTACTATCTGAAGGAGAAGGCTTATACCGCAACTTAGTAACAAGCTTTATCAATTGGTGCGATGAAAATTTTCTCCCGCTGAATGTCTCAAAAACAAAGGAAAGGTTGTTGATTTCAAGAGGGAGGAACACCAGATTACAGATCTCGACATAAGAAATCAAAGTGGAGAGAAAGTAGATGCATATAAGTACTTAGGTGTCACCATTAATAATAAGCTAACATGGCAGGAGCACGGACAAACGCTGTACAAGAAATTCAGAAAGACTCACCTTCCTCAAAAAAAAACGTACAATTTTGGCATAAACATATTCTACAGTTCAACAATTGGAAGCCTGCTCAATTTCAGTATTATCTGCTGGTGTGGGAACTCAACATTAAACACCACATCAACCAACTTATCAAGAAAGCTAGGAGCATAACACAAACTTAACATCTTTCACTGGAAGAACTATTTGAAGAAAGATGTTATTGTAAAATTAAACACATTTTGGATATAAAACCCACCCTCTTCATCACAGATACTTAGGATTGGTACGTTGGGTACGAATTCTTTCCATCACGGCAAGGACTGAAAAATATAACAATTCTTTTGTTCCCTAATCTGTACGAATTTACCAGCGTGCTCCCCCTCAAATCACAAATCTTAATAAGAACTAATAAATCCTTGATATGGCTAAGAGCACTCACTGAATGGCTGCTAGTGAAAAATGTATTACAAATGTCTTGTGTCAAATTGTTTTTTATATGTGCTGAAATTGTACAATGCAATCATAAAACATTTCCATTTGTTTGGATCAATAACAGAATCTTATCTTCGGCGATGTACCGGTTACTTTAAAGTCTGACATTTTTACATGTGCGCTGCAACATGACAATAACAAACAAAATTTAAATTACATTTCCAAAACAAGGGTAAAAGGGTCAGAGTATATATATCAGATCCTTTGTTTGAGAAACATTTTTATGTTTTAATAAAGAAAGAAATTGTTTTCAAGAATGTATATGCATCATCTGGTTCACCGATTAGATAATCTGATCGATATCTCTGATATAAAATAAAAAATAAAAATGCACCTTTTTTCTTAGCTTTTATTTTTATTTAATTTTTACTAATAATTTTTAAAGTGATAATTACATGCATATGTTTGAAAATTATTTTATATTATAATTGTGACTTTTTGTGACATTATTTCCTTGATTGATACGTTGTCCACAAAGTGAGTCTATTCTTTTGAAAAATGAATATTTGTTGTAGAATTAGTAGTATTGAGTATATGGTAATAAAATATAAATTTAACTAATATAATTGGAATCAATTTTTTTCCCTTCTTTGTAAAGCTGTGATGCTATGTTTTTTGTCGACTCAAAAATGTTTTGTTTTGCCTAAATAATAATAATAAATAAATTTTGGAAAGTATATTTTGAACGAACACCTAATATCAATTAAAGAGCATCACCTAATATCAATATAAGAGCATGCAATTACCTTTAGCTACAAAATTACACCTATGAGACACTTTGATAGTTAGTTGTAATATCAACAAAGTGAAAAATCTGCTTTTTTTTGAGTTAATAACTGCAGTAACTACAGTAAATTAAGATTTATAACATGCTCAAAATGAATGATTATTCCTGAGGAGCCGTGTTGAATGACATACTTTATAATTTTTTGCTTTTTATTGACTTGCTTTGGAACAAATGAAATACACTAATTTTACAAGGTAGAAGAGAAAGGTGATTTTATGATGAATTATAATATTATAGGCTTACATAATTAATTCTACAACATCTCTTTGGTTAATGGAATTGTTTTCCAATGTGGGGCATACAACCCACCTTATGTACACACCCCACATTATGCATACACATCACAAGGTGACATTCAACTTGGTGCAGTTTGAAGATTAGAGAGAGAGAGACAAGCAAAAAAAATATTAAAAATGGTAGCAATCAGGTTAGGTAAAAGGAACTGAGCAAACCTGAAAAAAGATGCATTGTTACGCTGCATCCCCTTTTCAGAAAATTAAAAAATATAGTCGTGTTGTTTACTAATCAAACAGGTTATGTAAAAGGAACTGAGCAAACCTGAAAAAAGATGCATTTTTACGCTGCATCCCCTTTTCAGAAAATTAAAAAAAATAGTCGTTTTGTTTACTAAGGCTGTCTAAACCCCCCCCCCCCCCCTAGGCCCAGATTAAACAAGATTTTTGGAAATACATGGGAGTGCTGTGAAAACGTTTTAAAATAAATTTAAGCTATACCGTTTTATACATTTTACAAAGGCAAATGTATATAATGGACAGTGACGACGAGCACAAACGGTAAACAACTTCTTTAAATCACTACAGTCTAAACTTTAACATGTTTTTAGGTTTTCATTCTAAAATATAGCCTATACTTTAATAACGGAAGATAAAAATGTTTTAATTATCAAATTTTTTTATAAAATAAAATAGCTTCAATTAAGACATGGATTTGTTTATTCATGCATACAGCACAACTAGCACCATTTATTAGGAATCCTATCAGTGATCAGCATTATAGATAAGGAACTGATCACAGAAAAGGTACTAGAAGGACACAACAATTTGATGGGATGCTATATGGCTTTTATGGTGGAGCCAATGAGGATTACAAACTACCACAAGAACTGTACCCTTTGGGCAGCCAACCAACTATGAAACAAAAAGGGTGATCTTTACCATGAAAAATAATAAAGCCCCAGGAAACGACCTTATCACTGTGGAACTTATAAAACTAAGTGGAAACGAACTGCATAGACAAATATAGAGCTTCATATCAAGAATTTGGCAGGAAGAAGAGAAATGCCAAATAAAAAGGGGTACTGCGCTCAATTCACATGAGAGGATCTAAACTGGAATGCTCAAATTACAGAGGAATCGTCCTAATTAATGTAACCTACAAAATCATCAACAAATTAATAGCAAGAAAACTGAACATATTCTAGGTGACTATCAATTTGAATTCAGACAGAATAGACCCACCACAGATCATATTTCAACCACCAGATGTCTCCAGAAGAAATGCTAAGAAACATCCCCATACACCAACTATATGTGGACTACACAAGAGCTTAGACAGGAAATATCTGCAAAGTGCACTATAGAAACTTGAAGTTTCTAACTATAGAAGTTGGAGTTTTTAACAAACTTACCTGGTTTATACATGACGATGGCTACCTCCAAAAAAGAATCAAAGTACAGGAAGAGTACTTGAGGAACTTTCATATTAATCAGGGCCACTGAGTCAAGGACACTCACTGGCATGTATCCTATTTACCATCCCTTTAGAGAGTGTTATGAGAAACATGCATGTGCGCACCAAATGAACTATCACAAACAACTTATCAGAATCTCAACCATCAGAACACCAACCAACTTTAAAAAGCCCAACGAGTGCAGTACCTGGCATATGCAGACAACATAGCTTTACCGGGGAGACGCAGCATTGATATAATTTAAGCATTCCATGAATTAGAAGAGTTACCTCTAAAGGTAAATGAAGCGAATACAAAGTGTATGTTAGTCACGTACCAGACACACAGGTGACAAAATCAAAGTAAACAAGCACACCAGAGAGAGAGTGAGTGAGCGAGAGAGACAGATGAAATAATGACAGAGATGAAAGAAAGGATAAAAGCAGGCCATTCTTCTTATTTCAGCCTACACGAACTAAAACTAGGAAGCAGAAATCTCTCAAGGAAAACTACGATGGCCCTATACACAACTTTTATTATCATAAGACCAATGGTAATGCAAAACAGCCAGACAAAAGAAGAGAACCTGTTCAATACCTGGAAAATCCTCAGAAAAATTTACAGTCCAGTGTTAGATAATGATGGATGGGTATATATATCCCCTGGGGCTCTGGTTGACAAGTTTGTAGTGACTTGCTGGCTAAAGAGGTGCTGCCCCCTTGCGCTAGACTGGGACCAAAACCACCATTATTGCGTGAGCCTGTGCTGGCAGACAAAAAGCGTGCATAGTATCTGCCGAAAATGGAAGCACTTAAAGGGCTACCAGCTGTGGAAAATCTACGGCTGGAAATACAACGGCAGAAACAGGGTAGGGAGCATGATTACTTGTTGCCCTTTAAGGATAAGAGGCATGAGGTGGGTAGTGGCAACTCATGCCAATGGTTCTATTTAGATAGCAGTTAAGGTAGTTGTACCTAGGCAACCGTTTCGTCCCAGCTGCTTCGTAAATTAGTTTCAAGGTAGAAACCCACTGTAGAAATCTGTATCTGACGGCGTCGGGCGTTCCCAGGGATGGGCAGAGTAAGATTTTCGGATGTAAATACACCATCCCGACTCCTGATGCTGTGAGAGAAGCGTCACCGGCCTACCGGATGTCCTTGTGCTGGGGTGACCTCCACTTGTAGTCAATGGAGTGAGTGCGGGCTGGGGCTGTCCTGGCAAAGGGAAATCCACAACGTTCCACTACCCAGCCCGATAGCTCAGGCTTGGGGAGTGAGGATGTGTGTGCTTTGGTGAGGGCATAAAGAGCTAATGTACTAGCAACAGCCCGCTGATGCAATTTCCTAATGAACATTTTCAGTACCGGAACCATCCGTAGTTGCTGCAATTTAAATGTGCAGGCTGCTTTGGGCAAGAAACCTTGAGAGGATATTAGATTGTAGAGCAGCAAAGTGATCTACAGACAGAAGCCTAGGGGTTAACGGCTCATCCGTCGACGAAGACTGATATGGATTGAGTTGTAAAGGACTAAAATCACCTGGAAGTGTAAAGTCATGGATCAGCTTAAATGGGAGGATGTTGTAGAGCAGACCAGGCCCCTATGATGGGCTGTAGCACCTATGATGATGTTGTCTGAATGGAAGGATGTGGTGAAACAGGCCAGGGCCCTACTAATGATTAGCATTAAGAAATTGATCTGTTTATCTATCTCTCTTTCTCCCATTTAGCGGCTTACTTATTATTATAATTATTTAATTTGAATTTTTGGATGATGTTTAAGAATGATCAACACATAATTAAGTCTAGACATGGCTATAAATAAAAAATCAGCATGAACTGTAGATCCCTAATCAAAGGCCTATTTACACAAAAAATATTTCAATGGTATAAGTGGGCTTTTGAGTCGGTCACAGGAGGTTTTCACCAGGTACATTGATTCTATTATAGAAAACAATTAGATTGTGTCTGTGTGTGAGCATGACTGATTCTGTGCAATGTGGTTATATATATATATATATATATGCAGAAAAGTGAAGTGAGTCGCTGTTATACATAATACTGAATAATTAATAGTTTTAAGTCTTTCTTATATATTGCTTATATGTTGTTTTTATTTCATTTATTTATTTTATTTTAATATTATGATTATGCCTCTTTGCTAAATTTATGTACAGCGCGGTGAGCTGGGGTACCGCTCTATATAAGACCACTTATTATTATTATTATTATTATTAATAGGCAATTATTTTTAAGGTTTCAAAGAAAACTTTTAAAATAATTTCCCAGCCAAAACAGAGAGAGTACACTAATAACCAGATTACACACTTTTCAGGGTTTTCTGGCCAAAACTAAGATTGTGGTTGGCTTATGATCCATTGGGAATAAATTTCCAAGATCCCAATAATGGCAAGTTACCTCAAGATTATTACCCAGTGTGATAAATCAAGCATCAAGTTAAAATGTGAAAAAATAAAACCAAAAATTTTTTTTTTTAAATTAGTGGCATGGGTAATGAAAAATAAATAGAATAAAAAGGACTGGATTTACCTGAAGTAAAATGTTGACCAGTCATTGTCCTGGCATGTCATGATTCCTCCTGCACATTCATCATAAGAGCAGCTGTGAATTCTGGCAGTGATGGGGGTCTTCAAGTGATCTCTGTGAAAACAACAACTTTAACCTGGAAGTAAAATAATACATTAATTAGTAGAAGACAGAAACTTTATTATATTAGAGCGCAAGCTTGCATTAATATGAAGACAATATCCTATGAACAATTTTAACCTGAAAGTTACCATCATAAAAAGTACCTAAAAAATTAATCACACACTTGGTGTAATCATTGCTTTTACACCAGCCATGTTTGCATGGGTGTTTGACAAAAAAATTCCTGGTTCTCTAAGGGAAAGTTGAATAGCTTTGTTTATTTAATTTATTAAATAGTTAAAGTCCAAACACTATTGGAATTAGGGAGGTGGTGTTAAATGAACAAAAGAAAACCTTCAAAATGGTCACGTCAAGCTCAGTGCAAGATTTTAACTACAACTGCATTACAGTAGTGAATCTTTAAAAATTTAAATAAGATTTTTATGTCACAGATCAATGGTAATATAATTCTAACCTGCAAGATGTAACTCTTGATTATGATTACTATGATTTTAACCAAAAATATATATGCTATAGCGACTGATGAATCTAAATATAAGAAGCAATCCATCTAAATAGCTCTTTTGAATTTTTTAATCATTTCTTTTACAGCAAAAATGCACTCAATGTCAGAAGGAAATTTAGATTTTTTTAGGAATTTTTATCTAATTTTAACTAAATTAGGAATGTGCAAGACTTTACCCTAACCTAATCAGTGAATCAGTGAAACTAACCATTCCAATACAGTCTTTTTTTTTACATTTACATTTTTTTACATGCTCTTGCGGGATTTATCTTTTCATAAAGTGCATTCAAAGGATCAAGATACTAATATTAGGGACTTTGATTAAAATTTCAAAACATTTTTAAAAATATAAAAATACTACAGCTGTATAGAGCCTGGAGAGTAGATTACAAAAACATCAAGATCAACTTTATAGCTCAAGTGGTTCAAAAGTTATGAATTTTTTAGTAGGGACCTCAAAACCACTTTTTCACTATGGGATTTTCCTCCACATTTTGTGACCCTCATTTTGCCTTTTTTTAAACACCTATAACTTTATTATAAAATGAGACAAAAATATAATATTTGCAGGGAACATAGTTAAATAAGAGTAATTCTAAATAAAGCCACAAAATATAAGATAGCTTTTTTAATATGACGCAAAAATTTAGGGAAAAAAAATGTATTATTTTCCCCATTAAAAAATGTTTAAATATGCTGACTCGTCACTTATTTGAAATTAATTAATTAATTTTGTTTAAATATTTTTTTTTAATTTCCCAAAAATCATAATAATAAAAATATTCTTAAGATATTAATTTCAAATTTTCTGTGGAATTGTTTAACATTTATAAGTATAAACAAATAATAAAGGGATTATTTGTTTCATTTAGTTAAAACTGACGATTACACTTTTTATTTTACCATTTTCAATATAATCATTTTTAGTCCCATATCATATGAATGTCTGAATATGACCAAAAAATAGTATGTCATTTATTTTAAGTTAGTAAAGGTGTTTCACAAATCAACATGTATTGATAGAATAAACTTTGGCAGTTGATTGAAAATAAATTAAGTTCTAGTAATTTACTTGAGGTAAGTATAAGTTTTTATGATTGTTCTTTAGTAATACCTTAAGTAATTCTTGGATTATTGTGGCAGAAAGTGTGTTATTTCTTTAAGAATACTGAGGATTATATGATATTTTTCATGTGAAATATTGTGATTTGTGAGTGAATATAGGATATTTCAATATCAAAGGTAAGAGAATATCTTTTTTACAATTTTTATTTAGTTTTTTTTTTTTAATTTATAAAAAATATAATTACAAAAATATGTAATAGGTCCTACAATAATAAGTTGGAATGAGGCTAGCTATGCTAGGCTCACAGGGGACTTACACACATATATAAATATATAATAATAATAATATAATTTTACAATATATAAATATAGAGTAATATATAATAATAAAAATACTATAATTTTATAATTTTCTATTTAATTAATTGTCTAAGTTGTAATGTTAATAACATTCCCCTATTAATTCTCTAAAAAGCAGCAGATCATATGACAAATAAGTATTGGTGCTTTTCAATTATGTTAATTTGTTTTAAAATGAATTATTATTGACTACTGTGCTGGATTTCCAAAGTACATCAAGTAGGCACTTCACTAAGCTGCGCGCGCCGGTCGATTTTTCGGATGCGAGAAACAGACCATTAACCGGCGACCGGTCAATGCCGGTAGGTCACAGGGTCATGTTTAGATTTCGTTTCTTTGTCTATGTAAGGGAGAGACAATGAACTTCCTATAGTCTATTTTGTGCCCACGAGGAGGACGATCATTACAAAATGAACTTTTTCACCGGACTGACAGGGCTTTTGGCAGATATCTTTCGTTGGGAAAACAGGTAATTTTGCTAGCGCTATATTTCGGAAACCATTATCGTATTGCAATCAATTCCTTTTGTATTGAATGTTAAAGTGATTTAACTAATTGAAACAAGAAACATATTGACATTTAGATAGGCCGTAAATTGTATAAACAGGGCGTTCGGGCGTAAATTTGAGCAATAGCTCCTGACCAGTTATCGATAAGGCCAAATGCACCGGAAGTGATAACCATTCTCTGTTATTATTATTCTTATTGCATAAGAAGTATTTACAAATCTTTATAAATCTATTGTTTTTAAAAGCAATCCAGTTCATTTTTATTATTAAACTCGTTTTTATTTCATGAATGAAAACAAATTTATAAATATTTATGAAATTTCATTTTGTAAAATAATAAAATTTACATCCGTGATAACCATGTCAAAACTATATGATATATCAACTTGAATTATTTAAATATATGTT